>JABXWE010010310.1:0-33558 GCA_014611495.1 Limonius californicus | reverse complement strand
TGGTGCCAGAATATCATCGTGTATAATTAAAATATATACACAGGGTGCCATGTGGTCATTAGGTATAGCGGGTGCCACATGATACAAAACTTATGTATATATATATATATATATATATATGATAGTATTTGGAAAATCTAAATGTGATCTTATTTACAGTAAGTAGTTATAAATGTAGTGTGTAATTTACAAAATTTTGTTTTACTTACAGGTATATTGCGTATGAATTGATTTCTCTATTTCTTTTCTGTTATTTGTACCATATTTCCAAATATTTGAAATTTATTTTAGTTTTTTAGTGCGGAAGTCTGTAAGTGAGATTATCCTAATCTGCTTCATACACATCGAATAAACGCTTTAATGACATATAGGTTTTTGTTTGAAATCCAAGTCATAAATCGTCCCCACGCCAACGTTTCGTCCGATGTTGGCACATGATTGTATTGTGTTGTGCATCCGTAACGTTGTAATTTCAAACCAGGAAGGCAGATACCTTTTATGTTAGCGGTTGCATCTAAGGTAATAATATTTCGACATATGAACGTATAAATATTGTGCCCGCTAGAATACGACTTCACTACGAAATTACCTTCTACGACAGAAAACTTCAAGAGACAGAAAAATACTTTACGGACTTGTTTTGCTCGTGATTTGAATTGACAAAGAAAAGAGTGCTATAAGATCTTCTACAGTAGCATTTATAGCGAGCTTGATGACGGTCTATTTCTACTATTTCCGGTTTTCTTTCCTTCGCGCCGTAAGAAACCGTAGATGAATAAGGATCAAATGGTTCGTAATTGACGCTGACATTTGTTTGAAATAAACAAGAAAATCCGAAAAATTCTTAACTTTTTCCAGACACGATGTGACAATAGTAAACCTATTTCCCTGTCTTGTTTCGTGATTTCATGCTGGCCTTAATAAGAAGCGAACCACGTAGTAAGACAGACACCACAACAAAAAGACAGTCCATTGTGTCATGAGCGAAAACTTCAACAAACTGCGGGCGAATTTAGTTTTTATACGACGCGACGCTGACTCGGTGCTATCACAGCTTGGTCGAAAATAAATGACGTCTCTGTTAGTGGGGTCGCGTGTTTTACATATTCACTGCTTCGGAAAATCACGTTCATGAAGGAATAATAAGTGAAATTTGTTATGTGGCAGCTCTTCAGGGCCCCATTTAGGGTAATATCGTCCTCGTAATATAAATGATCTCGTTACGTCTTATTTCGATATTTAAGGGATTTGTATTTCTTCCAATGATTCCCTGCCGAGCCAAGAAGGGCTTGTTGATATTTTTAAATCGCGTCTATTATTTCGAGATTTATCTTCTTGATGGCTCTCCATGCCGAGCGCGTGCTGTTTCTCTTTCGGTAAATACGATCATTAATTTCGTTTTCTGTTGATCGCTGCCTGATGTACGAATAATGAATATAAAGTACTGTAGTTAATATAGTGCATGTCAGTCAAATAAATGAGCGTGTTAACTACGGTTCTTGTTGTATGTGTAAGGGATTTGTTACTCGCCTAATTTGAACCTTGTAGTATTTAATTTTCCACTGTTTCGGGGATAATGAACAGCATTACATCCATGTTAATATAAGCAAATAATCCAAAAGAAAAGTATGTAATCCCTTATTTATAGAACCTTCTAAATGTTACGAAATTAAACATTCTACTCCAAACTTGTTCGTTTCTAATGACATTTATTATATAAACATTTTCATATGTTTGCTGCTTACTAATAGAAGTTACTTCTTTAGAAATAAACCAGACATCTAACTTATTCGTGTGTTTATTTCTCCGCAAAGTTAAGTTCTTAGTTTTGCACAGTAAAAACGTGACAAGGGTTGATAATTGATGGTAATTAATTTCAAAATTGCAGAAAAACGTTAAAACCAGAACATAAAGATACTCTAATAACGTAAGCTTAACAGAAACAAGGAACAATTGTGATTAAATACAAGGGCCTCGATTAAAAAATAGATAAACATTATTTAAGAGAAGAGCATAAACAAAACTGATTTCAAGCGTTTTCTCTAATAATGAACGTTAGTTAGTTAGTAGCAATTGCAACCTATTTTGGAATAAGATACACAGTAGTCAATAGGCCGAATATTACCGTTGTTGTTTGGGTCTGTTCTGTCGTAATTCTAGAAACCCATCGTGCAGGTAACTTTTTCATATGCAATATTCATTAATAAGAATGTTTTGTATGACGATTTATGACTGGTAGATCGCCACATTCGAGACGGATGTCTGGTACAATACCCATTACATCCAAATCAACACGCTTACAAATGAGGCAAATCCATAGAGACGGCCCTGACCAAATCGTCCATAAGATCGAAAAGGTGCTAACTCATGGAGAGTACGCTCTTGGTACATTTTTGGACATCGAAGGGGCCTTTGACCAAACAACCTTCGAATCCATTCATAACGCTGTCTTAGAGCGTGGAATCGAACCCACCATAGCTAGGTGGATCGATTTCATGCTCCAACACAGAAACATAAAAGCCACGGGTACCCCGTGGGAGGATCCGCCGGCCGCGGGTGCTCACAGAGAAGCGTTCTCTCGCCGCTCCTGTGGTGCCTCATGGTTGATGGACTCCTCCGGCGGCTCGACGAGCAAGGGTTTTACACACAGGGCTATGCGGATGACTTGGTTATGCTTACAGCCGGTAAATTTCTCGGCACAATAATCGGGGCTACCAAAGGTGCCCTAAATATTGTGCAAGATTGGTGTACCAGGAATCAATTGTCGGTCAATTCATCAAAGACCGAGCTGCTCCTGTTCACACGAAAACGGAAGATGGCAGGTTATAGAAAACCCTCCATCTTCAACAAGTCACTTGACTTGACAGGTGAGGTCAAGTATCTAAGCGTTGTCCTTGACGCTCGACTAACCTGGAAAAGTCATGTAAAAAGACAAGAACAAAGGGCCTGTACATCCTACTGGACGTGCAGGGGCGCTTTGGGTAAAACCTGGGGGCTGAAGCGTAAAATCATAATCTGGTTTTACACGGCTGTAGTACGCCCGCTGTTAACATATGCCGCCCTTGTTTGATGGCCACGATCAAAACTGACCACTACAAGGACGACACTCGCCCTTATGCAAAGATTAGCTTGTCTGGACATTACGGGCGCAATACGAGCAACCCTGACAGCGGCCATGGAAGTGCTGCTGGGACTCGCGCTCCTTTACCTTGTGATTGAGGCCGAGGCTCGATCGGCAACACATAGGCTGATATGTACGGGACAATGGAAACCGACTCAGGAAAACGTAGGACATGCCAGAGTTGGCTCCAAATTGAGGGTGACCCCTCCCGTGTCTTCAATGGGAAGTGATGGCATGGCCTCCTACTTCTCCTTTAGCATACCCTGTAAGGTTCACATCCCTCTCCGGGAAGAATGGTTCTCAGACGATCGGCCCTTTCTCAAACCCGGTGGCCTAGTTTGGTATACAGACGGGTCACGTAATAGGAAAGGTACCGGCGCCGGTGCATATAGGGACAAACCCAGGTTCAAACTCAAATTTGCCTTAGCCAGCTTTTGGAATAGCCCCCAAACATGTGAGGCACGAGATCTGGATTCATGCAAACGCACAATTTCAGCATTCTTGGGCCTCTAGACTCACACCCAGACAAGCTAGAGCCTTCATCAAGAGCCCATTGCCTAAATCGGTAGACTATTCTAAATCTAAGCAAAAGACAAATCAGAATAATAACGGGCCTCCTTACAGGCCACGGACACCTGAACAGTCATCTCCGCACTATAGGGATTGTGTTAAACAATCAGTGAAGGAAATGTCAAGAGCAAGAGGAAACCTCTGAACATGTCCTCTGCTAATGCAAGGCATTAGCCGCCTTAAGAAGCAAACACCTTGGCTCTCCTTTCTTGAACCAAGAAGCATTTAAGACACGCGTTTGAACAGGATTCTGTCCTTCGCCGAAGCGACGGACCTGTTCAGGGAGTGAAATGTTTTGTAACCCCAAGGGAACGCAATGGGCCCTGGTGGCCTAAGTGTAGGAGCCTTGCTCCGACCCACAGTAATCATCATCAATCATCATCATCATGACGGTTTATGAAACTTGTTTCTATTTTGGTAAACTATTATATTAATCTTAGGTCGCTCAAGTCCAAATTGACTTTTATTAATATTTCATTAGTAAGACAGTTGAAAGACCAGCTTACACCACCTAATCTTCAACTCTGCCATATTTAAATTCACACCACCTTTCAACTATAACATATAAAATAGACAAATCACCCAAATTACTTATCGTAACTCATGAATTTCTCTTGAGTACATGTCTTTAATGCATTTTAACAATACTCGCAAAACTCTTTTACTGTTCTTACACTGACTACTGTCACAATATTTCTAAACTAATGAACTATGAAAAATATGCCATTATTTGTAAGTGGAGGCGATGACGGAGCATAGAGATATCTCGTATTATCATACTAGATGTAAACATAATGACAGGTGGCAAATTAATGCAATATTTTAGTATTGTAGATGAAGTTACATCCTTTGTAAACACTAGATCTTCGAATGTTCTTCATCACACTGCATCCATGCCATCTGTTTAGTCATTTGAATACAGTAACTTTCAACAGCGGTGAGAAAATTCAGATGCAATTTTAGCCCTGTGTTGTTGCAAAAAAACTCTAGCAGGTGCTGTAAATAGTAGACTACGTTGTGAGTATTTACTGGGGTGTTAATTGAAAATTTACGTAATGAGCTTACGAGAGTTTTTGTTCTATTTTTGTTGCACTGTTGTCGTCGACAGGGAAATTCCATTTAAGTTTTTGTACCTCTTATGCAGAAATAAATTTAAATTGTCGGTTTTTCCAATTATTGTGTAAAGTCAAATATTTGTACTCAATTTGTATTATAAAGTTAATCGGAAAGTTGCAAACTGATTATATTTTTAAAATGTTGTTTGGTTTTACCTAATTGAGTTACTATTACAAATATTTGATTTTTCTAACGACCAACGCAAAGAAAACACCCTAAGACATTAATACGAATTTGCTTGTATCAAGCTGCCAAAAATATACTTTAGAGTTCAAAATATCAACCATTCTGTAGAAGAGAAATTCTAAAATGAAAACGTTTATTAATTACAAAATGGAAGATATTAACTTTTCGCAATAATTATTTTTTTCCTTAAATGTTACATTTTAAACTACGGAGTTATTAAAGTTTCAAACCCAGAGTTGTGCGTGTTTTACTATTATTATCATATTAAATATTTTGCTTTTTTTAGCCCACACTTAGCTATTAGCTAATAACGTGCAGAAATTCTAAACTCAGTGCGTGAAAGCATTTGACATAATTACTAGCCGAAAACAAATATTTAAAAAAATTAAAATCCGCAATATTTATTTGTGCTTATCACGAAACCAAAGAGTCTTAATAAAGATCGTGTGTTTAAAATATATAAAGACTTACAGATAACTATCAACCTCTTTTAATATTCGAGTAGGTAATGCGATGATATTTCTCACATATTTTTTATTACCTTTAACGTCCATTCAAACTCGAAAATGGTTACTACTACAATTGATTTTTTTTTTGTATTTGCTCTTGTAGTTGACCCTCTTCTTAGTGTCTGATGCTTGAATAAATTCATTTATGTTTCCTTTCGTGAACAGACGAATTTCAGTGGAAAAAATTGCTTATGTATGACGGACGTCTTTCTTGCCAGCAACATGTTATTTGGGTGTCAGCGTGGAAAGTGATTTTTGCGTCAGCTTTCGATTTCGTTCCGGCAAACTAACGCGAAATTTGACGAGGGCGAGACTTTCATAACAAACCCGGCAAATTAAATATTCACTTCAGTGTGGACTTTCTGTCGTGCCTCAGGTCGTCCGATTGAATACTAATGGTTAAAATCAGGAAAACACCGGAACAAAGAGAAAACAAATAGCGTGAGAGAATTCACTATATACTTTTATAATTAAGTGAGAGCGAGGGCGAAGTTGTAAATATATTGTACCTTCGCGGTTGAAGAAGGGAGTGCCTGAAGGTTTTGTAAGGGATTTCAAGGTAATTGAAGAAGAAATACTCTAGTAATATCTCTATTTTTCCCGTAATAGATATATTAAGATTTCAGCATAGTAAGTATTGTAAAATTTAAAGTATAACGAATGTTCCAATGGGAATTTCTTCATACAGGATGATTCTAAACATGTGCGAAACGCTTTAACGACATATAGCTGAGGTTATTTAAGCGTAAAATCAACTAGTAATTTTATTTAAAATTCTGAACCGTTACGGAGAAATGGGTCTTTAAACTTCTTTTACATCAATTCACTAAAATAAAAAGAGTAATAACTTTTTCTTTCTAGTTCGAATTTGTTGTTTTGGAAACAAAAGTGAAAACTTTGTTTAAAAAATTTGTAAATAAGAGTATATCTTGAAAACGAGATTGTTAATCTGACTTTTTTGCTTTTGAATTACTATTGTATTTAAAAAAAAAGGTTTTTAATAGGGCTTTAAATATCTACAAATTTTTCCCTTCTGGATCAAACTTGGACTGTTAGATTTTCAAAACAACAAGTTTATTAAAATCGGGCAAGAAACAAAGAAGTTATCTACATTTTAGTGAATTGATGTAAAACTTTGATGCACGGCATATCCGTAACGGCGCCGAATTTTCAAAAAATGTACTTAGTGATTTAGCTACGCTTGATTAAAGTTTTTGGCACATGGTTAGAATCACCTTGTATATTAATACCGCATCCTATGGAAATCCCACAAATTGAATTATGTAAAAGTTGACTATTACTCTTTGTATCATATCCACTGAAATTGTGTTGCTGTTCTATTATTTTGATAGCGATAGCTAAAATGTAGGCTATCGAAGTCGATTGTGGCGCAAAGCACCGCATAATAATCACATTTCTTGTGAACTATGGCGTAAACTAAACTGCAATTTTTCCAGGCTTCAAATACAATACAACGATCAATATCTTTATGGAAGTCAGGTGTTTCGATGGTCCTAATTTTCTAGGGAAAAGTTATTTAGAACTCCTATAATATGACTCCCAGGCAAGCCCTGCTACCATTTCGAATAATAGTGAAAATGAAGAAGAAAATAATGTCATTAATTAGCAATAAAGACGGAAAAACTTTTGCAAAATATTTCAAAATGCAAAATTTTGAAGGATAAAATTTAGTAGTCGATCGAGAAGCAACGGAAATGTAAACGTTAATTTGTTTGCTTTTTTCAAAATAATGATCACCCTTACATTGCAGCAAAAACTATTTGATCAAACAAATACTTGCGCGGAACCCTTTTCTGCATCCCGTAGCATTCCCGATATTACTTGCTCCAATTTTTCTGTGTTTGATCGCTATGTTAATGTTTAGCTAGAAAACGGTTTCAATCACATGACGATTCAATAGTAAATACGTACAGCATTTACATCCCACTGCTGGGCACCGGCCTCTTCTTCGCCACATGTTTCTCCTCGGTGCTAAGGGAGAAACACATCTACTGCGCTGTAGCGTCTTTGCCGGTTTAATGCTAGCAATAGGCGACGATATTCTAAATAACAAATTCACTTTTAGAGGAATAGCTGAACAATTACGTGTGCTTATTCTACATATTTTTTTTACATTAAGTACGAACTAACTTTAGATTTCCTCTACAGTTAATGCAACAAAAACCGTATCCAATAAAAAATTTTTAATTATTCGAAACATAAAACTGATTCTTAACGATCTGTTGTGTTGAACACTGTTCCCCTTCAAATGTAAATTTGATGGATGGAACTCTGAATATTTCAAAATACTGACTGATAATTTTAAATTATAATATTCGCTGCATTAAACTAATTGTTTTTTATTGTTTGCAGGTGAGTTCTGTCGTTCTACTACTTTACAACCTTTCTGTGGAATTTGGTAAGCCTAAAAATATATTCAATTTGGGTTATGGGAGCAACAATTATACCTCCTAGTTAATAGTTAACTACTACATTTACATTAAAACTATTTGATAAAGTAACCAAACTGATACAGACCAGCAACTGTAGTTAACTAATATGCACACCCTGAACTAACACTTAGTTAGCTCCAATTACAATTTACTAACTTTTTAATATATCTACGGCTGATACATCAAACTTACAATCTGCAAATGGATGTACGATTTGGTTAAACTTTGTCAGTTGACTAGAAGTTTAATTTAGAAGGTTTAGTGGTAAACTAGTGGACCGAACCTTAGTTTTTCACACAAAACATCCGTACTCTATAAATATTTATTGTATTCTATCATATAACTACTGTGTGTTCAAATTTAGGTACCACAACATTCCAGGTACGACATGCAAATCAAAAATCCCTATTTTCACTTTGGTTTTGCAGTTAACATATGCTACCAGTCCAAATTGGTAATCTTACCAAACCGTATAGTTTATACACCGTGGAGGGCAATTATTTAGTTCAGATTGGTTACCGCAACAAGAATAATAATAATGCTAATAAGAAGCTAATTATATGCAAAGTTTGCAGTATACAATATTACTAACTAGCTCTAGCTCTACTAAAGTGGTAACAAATACAAAGAAAACTTAAAATTTGTAGTCTTGGAAGGGCCTTAGATTTATCGTTGTAACATAACTGTCAAACGAAAATTATAATAACCCTCTACAATAGATTTTTTCAGAAACTGTTTATAATATGCCGATATATTTTCCTTTATTCCACGCGACTTTGAAATTGTGCAAGTGGTCATAAAATGGATTGGATAATACACATGGCACTCGTACACAATTTCAACCGGCACATAGAATATACGCTTGGAATAAATTGTATTACATTCAAATGCCGTATATGGAAAAATAAAGCTTTCTAACATCGAGTGACATCAACGTATTTGCAAATTTATTACAAAAGCGGAATTGAGTATTTATTCATATTGGAAATGTAATATGTTGATATACGCGCCTGCGCGATCAACTAGACGTTGCCTTGTAGCCGAGCGATAACAACTTTTTTAAATATTTTAGTATTTTTTTCGTTTTAACGCAAATGATTTTTTTTAATTCTGTCGTATATAACTGGAATTTCTATGGAACTGCGATTAAACAAACAAGAGTCTAGATTTCTACCATTATTTTGTAGAATAAGAACACAATCAACTATTAATAAACATTGAATTCCAATTCCAGAAATTAAAAATGATATAAAAGTCGTATTATCTTGCGGAAATAAAAAATAATATAAAAGCCTTATTTGTAATAAATTGATATCATATACAACAAGTTTTTTCACTGTTTCAACGTTTTCATGAAATATAAAAAACTAACTATGACCTGCCGCAGATCTTTTGTTTTAGAAGTCTTATTTTCTAATAGTTTTTTTTTGTTTGAGGATTATTTTGTAACAATAAATTACTACTCCTATAAACGACCGATCTAAATCTCCTTACTGATTGTTTCATTTTAGAAAATAAATGTCTCAATTATTTTATCGCCATGTACAATATATGGTAACAATATAGCACTTTTAACATATCAGCGGATACATTTACAGACCCTTTGTGCAGCTGCAATAGCGAGCGAAATATCGGTTATCACCCGTTTACATGAGAGAAAGAAATGCTCACAAAGAAAATACCACAGGACTTTGTACAGAATAAAAGACGAAATAATTTTTCTCGGCTCTCATAGGTGGCATAGCCTCTTCCGGCAATTTCATGAAATTGTAGTCAGTAAATGTGAGGCTTTTAAGATAATTGTCCCGATATTTGCGAACGAACGGCAGTAATTTTTCACACCATACTCCCAAACGATACTAAATTTCACTTCTAAGCGAAAGTGTAATTGTATTTGAAATATCTCCCCGCCGAGGATGCTGCTGGCTCATTTCGAAGGCCTAAATTTCAGGATAATTCCGAAAGGGATGAGAGGCTCGCCCAAATTAGCCCCGCTATTTTTACCGATTGGAACGCGTATTCATGTGCAAATGTCGAAGCCGATATATCATGCAACAGCTTGTGAATCCAATTTGGTTAGGGTATATTTAAATTACTTACAATGCTACTCTGTAATAACACAACATTTTGTTGGCATTTGCGGTATTTCCTTTGTTCTGGATTCGTATTAAAAAAATACATATCTTTTGGTTGTTTTATGGTCCTCAAGCATCTGCGTGCTTTTGATTCTTGCGTTGTTTGATCTGTACAGCTGACACCGCAGAGAGTCTTTGAGCTGATAAAATGAAAGTTGGCAAAATATAAATTTCAGCACTGGTCGTTTTCCCGATAAAGGTTGACTTAACTAATAACGAAAGTTGTGCAGAATACAGTAACGTGTAGTAACGAATAGCTAATGGCACTGAAAAACTGTAAATATTAAATATAATTTTTAAATTTCATATGTAGAGTAAAATACTCACAAAAACAAAATGCTAACATAACCAAGAAGTATAACATTTATAGTGGTTTTTAAGAATAAATAAATTACAACTCTCTAAAATATTATAAACAAGATTTGATTGGAAATTTCAATTAAAATGTTGAAAGAAGAAAATTTACGTATACCAACCAAACTCCTGCACTTCTTTTATAACAATAATTTTTATTTCTTTCAACTGACTCTCTGTCTTTATTTATGTCAAGTTATTAACACATTAGTAAATCCTTAAACAGCCTAATGTTAATATTTCTTTGTTGGTGAAATTAACATAGCAAGAAGATATGTTGTTATAAACTCTAACGCCAATTAAGCTTTCCAATTTAATCCGAAATTAAGTATTAAATTTTAAATTAGTATTGTTAACATTATTTCTCCTACTACTATACTTTTATTAATACATATATAAGCTGTGTCGCAATATACCTACCTTATACACTTTGTAAATACATGTAAATGCTAATTAATCATGTAAATGTTTATGATTTCCTAGTTAGATCCTAATTTAGGCTATATTTTGTCTTCGGATATTGTCATGGAAATGATAGGTAGCAGTCGATTTTGTTGTTGTTGATGTAAAGTTTCAGATTTCAGATGTTGCTAAACCCATGAAATATCCATTTTGTTTTCTGTAGGATTATTATTATCAGCGAATTTCTTACATCATTAGTTGTTTTGAATATAACATCCATAAGTAATCAAATGTTCTGCTAATATTCCTTATAATTTTCCCTGTCTGCTTTCTTCGTCGCTCAGTATGCTTGCTGTGCAAAACGTTTCATATTATCTCCAGATAAAAGTTTTAACATTTGTGTATTTTTAGTTAGGTTATTGTAGGCGTTATACTTTATTTCTTTAACAACTCTAATAGATTCATTATGAAATGTCTACAACTTTCAATTTAGCTGTGGAGTAGAACACATAATTATCTTATAACAATAATACATATTACTTCGATAGCCAAAATATTCTGGCCAGTTAGAATTTGAAAAATAATATTGACGGGCCACTTTACCTTGGCAATCCTGGGAAACAGTCTGTACATGTAAGTATAATAGCACATGAAGTTATTCCAATTAATTGCATTTTGCAAGCCCTCAAGAACCTTTGCCAATTGAAATTCATTAATTACTAGTGGTTTTTAAAGCACCAATTTAAAAAAACATAATGAAAATAGTTTCATTATCATTCTCTTTGTTATTTTGCCTGAAAAATATAATGGCAAGTAAATTAAAACGTTGACCCGTTTGTGATATTGCATCCTACGCTTTTCTTCGATTTTTCACTTAGATAATATACAGTTGCTCTATAATTGCAATTATACAGCGTGTCAAAGAATCATGTCTTAGTTTATTTCTAAAACCATTTATATTCAAATGTGTCACAATTACTAATACAAACAATAAACATGCTAGACTGTTCATGAATGCAAAATGGAGAAGTTTTCTGGGTAATGGGTAATTACTTCTCGCACATTGTAGCAGCTGCTAACACATTTTATAATGTTAGTATATAAAGACAGCGATTGCTATGTATACAGTGTGTTTCACAGCCCCGTATCTTCCTTATTCCTCTTCTGACAGATTTCAAATTTTGATCAATTATTCTATTGCTTTTTAAAAGGGTTACTTTTTCAATTTTTTATTTTTTTACCAGTATCCTATGTACTGCGATCAAAAATAAATGCAGAAATTGATAACCGTAGGCGATCTGGTTTAACGAAAATATGTATAAGAGAAAGTTGTCCAGAACAATAAAACTAGTCTAAATTAAAAATTTAACCGAATAATGTATATTATTTTTTTTCTTAGAGTAAGTATTACTCGTATATAGAACATTATATCCACATAACTATTATATTTTTAATAAAACATTACCCTACCTGCAAAAATAATATAAAAAAGTAAATTATATCACTTTACTAAACCCCCATCAAGTCGTATGTTCTTTTTAATCCAATTTCTGATATTAATGTCAACTTCTTGCGTTATTTTGCGGCATGCGTGGCGAATTTTAATACAGAGGTCTACTATGTTTTGAATCATTATTATACACACTTTGTTTGAATAATCCATACAAATAAAAATCCAAAGACGTTATATCACAGGATCTGGGCGCCCAAAAAATAAAACGGTTATTACGACCTATCCAAGGCAAAGGAAACTTTTGGTTTAACTAAATGCTTATAATAATAGCATTATAAATAATTAGTGAATCTAAGCGAACCTACAAATTTCTTCTCAGTAACACTGATAACTCTTCTAAGGCGCCCTGAAATTCCGTGAAAATAAATTCTAAAAATCTTTGGTTACATTCTTGCACCGCTGCTCGAACGTTTTCACCGAGTAAATGCACTATTTCTACTTTTTCAGCTATGGTTAAGTGTATTTTAGCTATTATTTAACGTCCTATTTAAATTGACAGGACGTGTTATTGCCAGTTCATAAACTGTTTAGTTTCCCTAGCATTCTTTGTTAAGACAATGGCATTTCCATGCATTTATCATTATAATATTATAAATTATTAAAAATCAAAAATGGTTTGATTGATTTTTCATTTTTTTTGCATTTATTATCGGCCGCAGTAACTACTGTTCTGCGGTAAAATTATTTAAAAATTCTAATAATAACTCTTTTAAAGGGTGGTATAATTGATCAAACTTTGAAATTGATCAGAAAATAAATAAAGAAGATACAGGGGTGTGAAGGTGAAAAGTGAAACAGGCTGTATGTACAGCGTCCCCCATTGCGCTTGAGGCACACTTGTAAGACAGTTATGCGAATTTAAAAAAAAATTAAACACTTAAGAACATTCCAATGACAAAATAACTATTGTAGTATCACTTTCAATAAAACCGGAAGTAGGTATCGTTCTTTCATAGTTTCTCGGGAAGAACCTTATTCCCTTTTCGGCTAGTGGACGTTTGATCCCAGAAAGAATCTATAGCTACTAGACCTTCAGCAGTACGGACGTTTCGTACCTGGAGATAAGCAATAGTTACGTAAATGGGCATAAGGTACCACTGTTTTTTTGTCTACAACCAGAAATACCAACTGAAATATACAGAATGTCCCAGAAGGTATAGGCATACATTTATGGGCTTGTTAATTATGTTTTTTTGATTCTAAAATTCAAATAAACTTGTATTCTATTATCAACGGTTACCGTGTTATGGATAAATTCATTTATTTTACTAAACTTACAAATTGTATAAATTAACTTAGCATTAACACTTTTAATATGCCACAGACCTTAGAGTAATTGTTCAAAATGATTTCCTTGTTCTAGTATACACATTTCACAACGGCGAATCATCGACCTCCTAACATTGGTAGCTGTTTTGGATTGTTTCGTATGATTTCGACCACTTCTGTAACACGGTTAATGAGGTCTTCGCGATTTCCAAGTTCGGTCGCATACAGTTTTTCTTTCATGGTACCCCAGAAGTAATAATCCATTGCACTGACATCTGGAGAACGAGATGGCCACGCAATTGGTCCACCTCGTCAAATCCAGCGACGAGTTATTGTATTATTTAGTCAGTCTCTTATTATTCCTGAATAATGAAGGAGTGCTCCATCCTGCTGGAACTACATTATGCTCCATCCTGCTGGAACTACATTACTACACGCACAGCAAGTGGAATGTTTTCCAATAGTACAGGTAATACGTTTTCTAAGAAATTATGGTAATTATGAGCAGTGAAACGGTCTTGTATAACATATGGCCCAATGATATGCTTGTCTAATATACCCGCCCATGCGTTTATACTGAAATGTTGCTGGAAATTAGAACGAGGAAGAATAGTGTGAGGATTCTCCACAGCCCAGGTTGTAAATTATGATACTTATTTATGATAGTTACCATTTCTCGTAAATTGAGCTTCATCAGTCCATAACACTTTACTTAAAAAATTGGGGTCGTCCGCAATGGAATATAGAATACATCGTGAAAATTGAAGACGTGAAACATTATCACCTGGATGCAAATGCTGCACAGATTGAATATGATAAGGATACAATCGCTCACTTTTCCATGTACGCCATTTGTATTGCGGAAAAGTCCCAGTTGATTAATAGTCTTCTTGTACTTGTTGATGAATCTATCGTCACAGCATTAAGGATAGCATCATCATTATTTACATTTCTAATTTGACCAACGTGATGAGGATGTCTTGCAGTGCCAAAATCACAAAAATTTTAATGTACTCTCTCGAATATGCGACGCTTTGGCTGCATTCGATTAGGATAACGCCGACGATATTCGGCCACTGCAGCTACAGAATTACCATGAATAAATCCGTAAATAAAATGCATTTCAGCATATTCACGTCTAGTAAATCTTTCGATTTTCATTCAGCATTTGTTTTTGGCGTTCAACTACTACATATAAAAATTAATGAATTTATCGATAGCTCGCTAATGGTTGATAATAGACCATAAGTTTATTTGAATTTTAGAACCAAAAAACTATAATTAACAAGCCCATAAATTTATGACTATACCTTTTGGGACACCCTGTATATTCATTGTTTGAATATAATAATAAAGAGTGTACAGATAGTGGTTGTACTTTACCACCCAAAGAATGTATGATAGTTTTCGTAAACCCTAACACAACAGTATGAAATGCATGTGGCCATATGTACCAATAATAGTTTGTTGGAGGAAAATCCAACAAATTGGACTTTCTAAGGAGTATAAAAACTCAGAAATTGGAAAATAGTTGGGTTTGCGATTTTACTTTGTCAAAGCACCATCGCATTATTTCAGTAATCTAATCGAATATATTTAATTTAAATTGATTTATGTACTAAATAGTTTGACAATGTAGTTGTAATTCATAGATACAGCGTCAGTGTGGTCCAGTGGTTAGAGCACTAGGTTCCGGTGCGGAAGATCGGGAGTTCAAACCCCCAACTCGATGCCTAGTGGACGGCCTACCCAGTCGCTTTAAATAATTGGGTACCTGCGTTCGAATGAACAAGGGATAATAATGCGGTTGTCTAATCCGTAATGCTCACAACATTACCACGTGTCATGAATATGGCACGCGACAACCGAGTGTGAGAGCAAAGATACGGGAGTTCTGACCTCCCGCCTTGTAGGCCAAAACCCTTCATGGGGTGTAGAGCCTCAAAAAAAATTTATAGACACTTCATTTATAAAATATATTTGTGTTTAAATGATTATAACGTAATTAACTTCTCGGGACGAAACGTCCAAGTTACCCTAAGCTGTCTGCCGGAGACCAAACTTATAGGTAACTTAAATGGAAATCGGATTTGGGGACGAAACGTCCCTCACCGCCTTTATCAAACATATTATACAAATGTGTATCTGAAATAAATATAAGATTAAATAAATTTGAAAAATTAAAGTTATATAGCTTATTTTAGAAATAAACGTTTTGTTGCATTCTGAATTTCATAAACGTTCGATAAGGCCTGGAAAGCACACGCCATCAAAATTTCGAAGTATGGTTCCCAAATTCGTATTTCAGAATTATCATTTAAATTATATAATTTTCGGTTTCAATGAATTAGTTATTGCTGGATGTATACTTAATGTATTGTTTAGTCTTTGTTTTAGTTTTGTTTTCTTGTATCTTACATTATAAACGACTTAAAATCCTATTTCGCGATGCTGAGTATCCAAAGGACATTTTTGGTATTCCGTGAAATGAGATGAATTTGTATTTTTGCTAAATAATGTAATTTGTTATTTAAAAAAATTAACAATGTAGATGCAAAACCTGCGGCAATTGCCTTAAATTATTAATCCAAACTAAAACGCGATCTAAAACAAGTACAGAATAGTGAGTTATTTCTGTAGCAATTTACAAATAAAGGATGTACATTTTGTAGATGTAGAATAAACTGCAGTAATTCCAGACTCACTGCCGCTTACTTATGTATTTTAATTTTAAATTGAACATCAAAAGTTCACAAGTACCTACTAAAAATTCATAAAATTTGCGGAGTTCAAAACACAGCAAAAGGTTTCTGTTATCGCGCCGCGTTGAGTACGTATTGTCCATGTCTTGCAATTAAAAGCAACTTGGAGGAGAACCCTGAAAGTTTAAGGAAGTATTTTAAGCATCTTAAGTCGTGAATTGTTAATCGACACACAGCAGCGCCTTGCATCCGGTATCGAGCCGAGTTTTATAACAGCTACAGCGAATGCTGTAATCTTTATTTTTGTAGATTATTAACCACTTTTCCCTTTAACTAACAATATCCTTGCTGCCCTATATTTTACATCATGACACAGGAAATTATAAAATTTTAAACAATCCTGTGGTAGAGCTGTTAGAAATAAAGCAAAACGTGTAGTCTTCTTCTTGGAGTGTCCTGATGAATCTGATGTATCTATATTGGGATTTAAACCCCAGACCTCTGACGTAGAAGTCTAACGCGCTGACCTCACAACCACGTCGTAGTAAGAGTGTTGGACAATATGGCTGCAGTGCTAAGAAATGTCTGCAAACGCAAACTTCTTCCACTGAAAGCAAATTACATCAGAAACCATTCCCGGTGAATGCATATATTTTGTGTATTAATAGAAAATTTATGTCAGCAAAGAAACATAATCTTTTTATTCTATACACTTTTTAGGGTTTCGGCTAATAAAACTTTACCAATTTTGAGGTGTTTATTTCAGGTAGCAATAAAATGAAGCTTCTGATTTAAAAGCCATTACTAAGAAGATGATAATTTTGAGTACGCTTGGAAAATCCGTCTTCCGTTTTCAAATGGAAACCAAGGAATCGCATTGCAGCGTGTCCTTATTGTTAAGAAGGAAGTGCTTTCAAGCATAAAATGCAATAAAAGTCGTAAAAGGCTCTTCTTAACACTTGGGAAAGTATAAAATGTTTATTTTCGTGGCACAGGAAAGAATGAGAATTTGAATCTTTCAATAGGATTTAGATGTAAGTTAAATTAGATTTGGATGATGCATGATAAAAATAATACACTTTCTTTGTTGCACCATTACACTGTTGCAAATAGCGTATTCGCGAATTTTGCTAATAATGCAGTCTGTAGAACTAATTTAGAGCGCAATAAGTTAATGGCGGTATGTTTAGTATCATCAGCCCAAATGCTGTCTATTATTAACACCGTGAAGTGTTAACTTAAGAAATTTCAGCAGACAATAAACACTCGTTCTAATAGAATAGGAGGGGCACTCCATCACGCCCCTGTTAGGGCTGCTCGTTAGGTTCTGGTAAATAGATTTGTAATCTAATTAAGCGGTATTTTTGTAATGGAACCGCCGTCACTAATTGATTAAAAGTGTATGCTTTTTCGTAATCAATAAGCCTTACGTTCTGCGTATCACGAATGAAAAAAATTGAGTTGATACGGCGTGATCATTAGAATTTCCAATTGGAGTAGCTTGTACTGTGCTAGCTTATACGTAAATATTCAATATTTACAGTTTAAACAGCAGAGACAACATTCGTCTTTATTGAAAATTTTTTCAAACAAATATGAGTGAATTACAAAATCGGATGATTACAAAGACAACAACATTATTAGAAAAAATAATTAAAGAGACAACACTGTTATTTATTGGAGGTCTTCTCTAGTTTCTCGATCAAAGCAAGTAGTCATGCGGATATGGAGATATTACCCCATGCACCTAAAAGATATAAAAAGATAAAAAATACCCAAATGAATTTAAACGGAAATGCACTTTTTAAAGTCTATCGTTGTTTTTGGTTTGATTGTATCAGAAATTCTTTCACAGTCTTAATTCTCTACAACGTCTTGTACTCGCTCTTCCATCAGATTTCCCATCTATTGGGGGCCAGTAATTTAAATGCGATACATCAATAAGTATTTAATTGGTATGTTAACAATAAACTCATTAGATTTAAGTACAACGGAATATTCATTACTTGAAGAAGTTGCAGCAAATAAAGCAGTTGGAGTTAAATGAGTTGGATATTTCTAAATAGGCGGGGCAGGTTATTTGGATGTAAGCTAATATGTGTAGTTCGTAATAGGCTAAGACACCCTATTGAAAGTAACAAAGGGATTTAAAAGACGTCAGCCTAACATATCCCCACTTAGAAACCCTGATAGTAGCTGGGCAAGATCGGACCGTGAAAAAGCCTATTTACTCAACACTTACACAGTTGTTTCGACCACACACTGTCGAAGCTAATGAAGAAGTTGAACAGTTCCTTGATACACCTTTACAACTATCAGTGCCAATTAGAAAACTTAATGCAAATGAGATTGAAGAAGAAATGAAACTCTTCTTTTCGAATTCCTAAGACTATTTATAAAACAATTATTTAATTAAATACTAAGACATTGGCCAACACAGCTTAAGTGTGCCAACATAGTATTGGTATTAAAACCCGGAAAACAACTGACAGAAACAATGTGCTATAGACCAATAAGTCTGTTACCTGTATTGTCCAAATTGTGGGAAAAACTTATATTTAAAAGAAATAAAGACATATTAAACGACCTGTTACCGAGCCATCAATTTGAATTTCGGCACCAGCACTCAATCATCCAGCAATGTCATCATGTAGTGGATGTTATCTGTAAAGCCTATAGCCTGTAGAGGCCTTACAGAAACACCAGGGCCATATACCCCTGCTCCAAGAGTGGTTAAAACAGTGGCGAATACAAGTTAACGAAACTAAGTCAGTGCACATCACATTTACGTTAAAACATCAGCAGTGCACATCAGTTCAAATCAACTATGTAGCTACTCCGCAAGTCAGCGAAACAGGATATTTAGGAATTCACCTGAACAGCAGATTAACATGGTAGACACACACATCCAAAAATGCAAAAGAAATTAATCTAAAAATAAAGAAGATACAGTTGTTAATTGCATGATAGGAGATCCCTCTCATCACTCACAAATATAACAAATCAAACCCTTCATACAGACTTGAAAATCCCCTTCGTTAAAGAAGACATCTGTCACCGTGCTAACAAAGACAAACTTCGACTCGAAGCACATTCTAATCCAACCACTGAAGTTCTCTTAGAACAAGAGGCATACAGAAGAAATGGCCGAGTGACATTTCTTGGGTAATGTCATTGGGTCTAGTTCTTGTATGGCAAAGAATATCAAATCCGTTCATAGAAATAAGTATATTATATTATACAAGTCCTGATTGTTAATATAAATTGGGTTAATTAAAAAAATATTGTTTGGACGATGATCCAGAATTAAAAGTATATTTGTTTATTCAGTTATCAACAGTTAGTACAGTTGATGCAGAAGATTGTTGTTTTAAGAATGACAAAGTGTAACTGTTTGTTTAGTAGGTGCAAAATAGGTTATATTTTAAGGAAGTTGTTGATAAAATGGTGTTGAAAAATTAGTTCACGTTGGGGTTAACCAGCACAACAAAATGATACTGAACATTCGCAGATTGCTAAGGGTGATAGACAAGAAAAACCTCTAAATAGGAAACAGGTAAAAATAATGTTTATTAAACGATATATATATAGAATAACCTGTAATGTAAACAACGCTACCTATAGAATGTTACGAGCCAATCGAGCTTTTTCGACGACCCATAACCAGATGGATGGAAAACGGCCTACAGCTTAGCTCAGAGGAGTAGGGGGAGTTCGTGAAAATCGCTTATGGGAGAAAATCTTTAGTTGTGTACAGGGCGAGTCAAAATAAGTGGGCGCCACCTTCCAAATCCAGCGGTTTGTAGGTCCTCGTGGAAGGCCGAGAAGCCAACAGCTTACGAGAATGGAACTTACCGTTATTGTGCCTCCTCCTATATATTTAAAGCTTGCAGAATTTTTACACAAACAAGTACAAAAGACACAATAAGATGCAGTAAACTTTACACACACATATAATTAAACGGTTAAAAATGACAATACAAGAAAATGACAAGTGATAACGCTATAAATCTGGATTACATAATTTTAGTTTTTGAACGTTCAGGAAAAAAACTCGCCGCCACTGGTGCAACGGGATTTACGTTTCGCATACAACTACGTAACACCAGTGACGTTGAAGCTCACAAAAATAACAGAATATAATCTGGTAGTTTTATAATAAACCACTAACACCACATATGGCGACTAAAGGTCGTTTTTTTGTTGGATTTACATGAAGTTAAATTTGAAGTCTGCAAGTTAACGCGAGCAAAAAAAGGTTTCTTTATCACATAAAACATAACATAAAACTGGGTGTTTTTACCTTGAATTTCGGTGGATGACTTAAAACGAGGTAAGCACAATGTAACGGCGATTTCCAGATGCAGGAAAATACATTGATTTCAACAGGCTGTTAACGTTGAACGAAAAACGGAACTCTTCGAACGATGGTATAACAAAATATTAGCCGCAAAGGGACGGGAGCTGGTCTTCGAAATTAATACGCCCAACGGCGATCGGTCAATTCAGCAAGAATTGCCTTTACCGGGGTTGAATCCAATGTTTCCTTTTAAATCCGGCAGTAGTCGATGGTCTGTTTAATACCCCTTGGTAAAACAACGAGACGAAACACACATAACGGATACCCCTCAAAAAAAAAACTCAAAAGCCGCCCCTGCAGCACTTAACGTAATTACGGTCCCCGATTGACGGAGTTTTCTGAGAACCGGAGTCATCAGAGATCGAAAATTGACTGCTTGAAAAACGCAACACGACCCCTCATTCCCCCAAAAAGGTTGCACCATATTTCGACATGTGATGAATAGAATAAGGGACACGTGAGTTCTCGGAAATGCTTAAGGTCGCGCGCGAGAAAAACAAGAATCGGTAGTTTTGAGCCTACAAAAGGGAATTGTCAACATAACTTAAACTTCGAAAAACAAAACAAATAGCGAAATGGTAACCCAAAATAAGACTGCAATTAAAATAACGTTATTCTTACGAAGCGGCAAACAAATTAAGAAATTAATTCATATAAAGCGGCACATTTTAAAATGAACATAACAAGAATTCACGTAGTATGGAATAAGTGATTACTATATTTATACCGTAGGTCGAATTTTATTCCGTCATAATATTACTAATCTGACACAGTTTATGTGTTATTTCTGTTTTGCGTTCGTCGCTATTGTATGTAATAACAGCTATTTTCATACCATTACAGAAACATAATAAGTATATCATAAATATTGTACGTAAATGATTGAAACATCACTGTAACAACATTTTTGATAAACAGAGGAAACACGAGCCAGTATCTAATTTTCATAGATTCCTTCTAAAGCACATGAGCAGATACATTTTACTACAGACCAAAACTACAGAGAATGTATTTTATAAATAAAAACCAAATTATGTATTATTTATACCACTATGCAAAATTATTCTTTTTAAATTTATTTATTATATTATAATTGACATTAAGTATTAGTAGTTTTAAAAATTCACGCGTAGAACTGTAACTAGAACTAGAGCTGTAATAACAACTAGTCATCTACTCTCAAATCGTTGGTTTGAATTTTAAATTATTATTATTATGAGGTTATTAGCAACCTCACAACTGACAATTAACCTCTATTGCAGCTTTTTGTTTTCTTGTATCATATAACTACGTTAAACTCATAATTGAATACTGTTTATGTGTATTTATTATTTCATTCGCGAACAAATGTGTTCAATACGCAATATTTCGTACCACCTTTATCTAAAAAATAAACCGATCTTAGTGTAGTTTATTGCGTGCTATATTATATACGAACGAACTTTTTTCAAATCCAAGACTGCGAAAGTGCCCTCTTACCAGTTTCTAATTTTCTTCTCTTTTTAATACGCGGAGGCTGAACACGAACTTTTCAGTGCAGAAACAATGAAGTAAGGGCTGATTCAATAGAAACTTTGTGAAAAAGTTCTGTATCCTGTTTTAGAATCGAATTTTCTCTGTGTAGATATTTTTAAGAGTAGTTTCGGATCTTTTTTGTCAAACGCAAACAGGATCTGGAGTACTACTTTGTTAAATTATAAAATAATTCAGTAACAAATATACATTTCAGTTATTGGCGTATGATTTTCGAATGCCTAATTTTGTTATATCAGATGGGCAAAATTAAAATACTGATACGTTGTTTTGTTAATTTAAAAACAATACTGCTTTGTTTGTATATATGACCTACAAAATTTACAAAAAAATATTACGACTGCGGAAAAGTAATAAAAGTTGTAATACAGGTACCAGAAACGGATTATAGAGATTTATCGACTGGGTTAAATAATATTTTTAAATTATTTTTCTAGCATACAATTTCTTTCAGCGTATTTCGTCGGGTGTTTCTTCTCTTTCTGCTTATCACAGCCAACCCTAAAAATATAGAAATAAAAAAAAATATGTTTCTTGTGATGAATGTTGGCAAATCGCAAGTTATGCATAGCCGCATAATACACAATTAGAAATGTTTGTTTTGTGTTTGTATTTTTATTGAAATGCTTTAAGGTATATTCTCTCAAAAATTTCGCTATCGTCTGTTTTAAGAAGAGCATACTTCTTTTAATTTTATGGTGATTCTTTGAAACGTTTTTCGTCCCATTTACTGTTTAAATCCATACATGCTGTTACATTAAGTTGTGTTGTCTCGCAATTCTCTGTACCCAATACTGAAATATTTAACATTCGTTTAAAACCAAAGCAACGCCTACACAGCTATGCAATCTAACATACGAATTGACAAAATGCATTTTTCAGATTTTACTATATGCCGGTTGTATTTATAATGATAATTTTTGAATAACTGTAATTACTGTTTTAATTTTATATTGGTAAAATGATCAAACTTATCGAAATGCATTCAAGAAAAGTCAATATAAGAAAATTACTTCATCATTATTATCAACCAGCCCTTCTAAATCCATTGTTGGATATAGGCCCTTCCCGAATTTTTCCACCTCTCTCTGTTTTGCACAGCCTGTAGCCAGTTTTTGGAGGTTCCCTTTATCATCCGTCCAGTGTGTTGGTGGTCTGCCTCTGCTGCGTTTATCTGTTCTGGGTCTCCATTCTAGAAGTTTACGTGTCCATCTAGCTTCCCTTAGTCTGGGCTATATGCCCTGCCCAGCTCCACTTCATTTTAGCGATATGATTTACATCTGTTACACCTGTCCTACCTCTCAGTTCTTCATTTCTGATCCTGTCTCGTAGCGTGACTCCTAGCATTGACCTTTGCATACGTCTTTGGGCCACTCTTAGTTTATAAGCCGATTTCTTCGTAAGCGTTAATGTTTCTGTTCCATAAGTCATGACGGGGAGCACGCATTGATTGAACACTGTGCGCTTTAAATTGGGACGTCGTTTATGAGAACATCTCTTATTAGTGTTCCGTATGCTGCCCAGGCTAGAGTTATTCTTCTCCCAATTTCGCACGTTTGGTTATCCCTGCCTATTCTCACTTCGTGTCCAAGCTATATGTATTTTTCTACTAATTCTATGTTTTGGCCTCATATTGTTAGTTGTTCGCTCGGGACGAGGTTTATAATATACTTTCTTTTACTGGAGTTCATTTTTAGGCCAATTTTTGTGCATGTTATATCAAGTTCATTTAACATTTCTTTTATTTCATATAATTTGTCAGTTATTAGGACCACATCGTCTGCGAAACGGAGATGATTGAGATATTCCCCATCTATTGTTATACCCCTGCTTTCCTAGTCAAGCTTCTTGAAAGCATATTCTAATGCTGTAATGAAGAGTTTGGGGGATAGGGTATCCCCTTGTTTGACGCCACGTTCTATTTTTATGGGTCTACTGGTGTCATGTAGTTTTATTGTTGCTGTTGCATTTTTGTATATAAGTTTTGTATAGCAACTATCAATGCGGCTATCATTCAGGGCTTCTAACAAGAGATCCAGATCCCAGCGGGCTGTGGAATGAAAAGTCACGTCTTTTCTAGACTAAAAGAATGTTTATAATGTCAATTTCAGGTTAGGTTGTGTTAGCTGGAATTAAATAATAATGAAACGTCATTTTTAGGAGCAGAAATCTTTTATTGAGCAACAGTAAAAGAAATGAACAAACTTGAACTAATGTAATGATCACAACAAATGTTGAAAATGTCTGCCTTCTTCGTCCAAACATTTTTGAACTCGTCTTTTTGTACCCTCAAAAACATTTTGTAATAATTGAGGTGAGTTGTTAATTTCTTGACAGTTTTCTTCAATTCTAAGTTTCAGTTCGTTTAAATCATTAACTGGAGTTTTAAAAATGGTGTTTTTCAAATAGGGCCATAGAAAAAAGTCCAAAACAGTAATATCACAAGAGCGAGGGGACCAGGGTGTTGCAGTATTCCTACTAATCATTCGGTCATCAAAATATTCGCGTAAAAACTAATTATATCTGCAGCTGCATGAGCTGTTGCGCCACCCTGTTGCAGAAAACAATCCCGTAGCTAATCATCGTGAAGTTCGTTTAAGAAACGTTGCAATAGTTCGTTCCTGTACCTTGCTGCAGTTAGCGTGCCTTCGAAAAATATTGGCCCAACTAACCTACGACGACTCATCCCAATCCAGACTCCTATTTTCTGTGGAGGAAGGGGAGCTTTAATTGTAACGTGTGGATTCTCGCTACTCCAAATCCGCATATTCTGTGAATTAACATCCCCATTAAGGTAAAACCAGGCTTCGTCGGTAGAAAAGGTTAAATTTAACTGCTCATCATTGAGATTATCCAAAAACCAACGACAAAACTGAACTCTTTTTGAATAATCCTCTTGTAAAAGCTCCTGAACGAATAAATCGGTAAGGATGCAGATGCAAAGCTTGTCGCAATATTATGTGGCATGTACCATAAATTAAATCATCAACTTTCTAGCATAAATGTCTAATTGGTGTTTTTGGAGCCTCGTCAATTCGTTGTCTTACAGTTTCAATTAAAGCAGGTACTATCTTTTTTGGCCTACCAGACCCTTTTTCCTTCCAACACTTCCAGTTTCTCGAAAATAGTTGACTAAATTCTTAACTAAAGCATAACATTTTCGGTATATAATAATTTCATTGGGATACCTCTCTCGGAATCCCACACAAAAAGGAGGAATCGAATAGATCCATTCTCCGTCAACTTGAAAGCCGTTCCGAAAGTAAGATTCAAAAATGAATACTCTTTGAAATGTATTAAAAATCATTTTAACAATCTATCAGATTCGTATAAAAAAAAGATAACTAATTTATGTGACATCATAAACATTCCTTTAGTTTAGTAAAGACGTGACTTTTCATTCCACAGCCTGCTGAGGATCGGCTTTTTTGGATCTGTTGATATTATGCTATCTAGCTCTACAGATTCGAAGGCCTTATGAAAATCTTCGAAGGCCATTACTAGAGGTCTATTGTATTCTACCGTATTCTCTGTGAGTAGTTTTACTGTGGTTTAGCAAACTTATAGGCCTGTTATTTTCAAGATTTGTTTCCTTTCTTATGCAGTATAATAGTTATGGCGTTGTTCTATGATTTTGGTATGGACTCTTCGTGTAGACATAAGTTTAATAGATTTTTAATTTTTCTTCCCAGTAATTTTCCTCCATTCTTTATAGCTTCTATTACTATGTCGTCCTCACCAGGTGCTTTGTTCTGTTTCATTCTTGTCATTGCATGGTCTATTTCGTTAATGGTTATGTTAGATATATCTTCTGACCCCTGGTTGAGTATTTTCCTTTTAATAGCTTCGTTCAAGTTTTCTTTTCCTCTTCCTGTTTTATAAAGTTCCGTGTAGTATTTTTCCACAATGTGTAGCAACTCCTCTCTCTTTAATGATATCTAGGTTTTTGCATTTTTTAGTTTATTTATTTCGTCTTTAAGAGAAAAGAACTAGTTCATAACATATACGGGACTACAAGAAGCAAACAAGGAGAAATTTTGTGAAAAGCTGTCCACAAAATAATGGTACTAAAACATCAGTTTGTTGTTGTATTTGATGTACCAATTTTGTTGTTAATTAAAAGTTTATCATTCCACTGCAAAGTACAAAATGCTTTAAACGTTGATGAGTTTCCAACAATTGCCTTGGAATTGTATTTTATTGCCGTGATGCGTCAGAGGAGCGTTGCAAAGCATAAAATTTCTATAATATTATTCTAGAGCAGTAGTGATTATTAATTAATTTGAGATATATTGGATGTTTGTTTTGCTACCAAGCCTTGCAACTATAATTCTTATTCTCTTCTTCTTTTTGCCGTTGTAGGGTTTGCCTGATTGCTTCCTAACTTTGCCTTTTAATTGTCCTATGACGTGGATGTCCAACAATCGTTTCATCTTTTTGACAGTCTGCCACGCGGTCTCTTTGTTTGTGGTTTATAATTTCTCGTGTTTTATTAAAAAAGTAAAATTACTTGTATAGGTAAAAAGGTTTCATAAACGTCCAGCTTTATTTTTATTTCTATCTGTATTCTGTTACACCATAATTTACCTTCCTCATTTTGTTGTTCGCGCATGTAAAATTGAGTATCAATTACCAATACAACAGTTGCTACAAGTTTTGAAATCATATTGGCAAATTGGCAACAAGATTTTGTAAGGATTCTTATTTCGTTCAACATCGGTGAAATGTAGGTTGATTACATCCACTAACACTAGACGAAGACTTACTGAAAACTTAGTTCCCTGTTTGTGTTCCGTTTATTAGTCACATTAGGAGAAGCTTTAAGTTTTCACACAAAATGAAGGACATGAATTTTATACAGTGCTCGGCAGTGAGCTGAAATGAGCGACTCGCCAAATAGTCAAATACGTATCAGAGAGTGACATTTTATTAATATTGTGAAGTAATTTGGCTGAAACGAAGCGCAGCGTCACATTCGGAGCACGTCCCTTGCGGAATGAAGTGTTAACGTCATTGGTTTGCTTCATCGCAAGTAAGGTTCATACAAGCTGACTTCGCAGATGTTCAAGTCACGACGAGGCCATCCTTCATTCTGATAAATTTTACTAAAACTTCATGGATGTGGTTACATCTATTACACTTTTCTTGCAGCTGCATGCCTGCAGCTTTTGAATTCGGTTCTAATTTATTACGTTGATCTTCGAATAAATATTTCATAATAGATTAAGAAACAAAAAATTGAAAATTCACTTGTAAGAGATACATTTGTCTCAAAGGAAAACGAAATCATGAAGACAAATTAAAACAGTTGGAGGAAGAGAAAGCTCTACAATTGGAACATAAAAAAAACCAGATCACTTAAAGAATAGGAAGCCAAATCAAAATGATTAGAGGAAGAAAAATCTCTGCATATACAATATATGTACATTATCGAAATAAGAAATAAAAATTCAATTGTAACGGCCATATAAAGGGACGGGAAGAGCAGTACGTGTTCTTTGTATTTAATGTCAATGGTTTTTTTCTGGCCTATATATACAGGATTACATCGTGCACCATTTAATTTGTAAATAGTCGATTTTATTAAATCATTAGTTTTGGCATTGACGCTGAAATGCTTATCATGCAAATAAATCGAATAGAAATTGATATCATAAAATTCGACGAAGTTCTAAAACTACAATAAATGCATCTTGATATATTCTAGACACTATGCTGTGGTGTAGAATACGATCAATTATGATAAAAGTTTGTTGTTGTTATGTTGTAAAGTGGTATCTAAGCATGCGATCTCGCTTGTCTTTATAATTTATAATAATCATTAAAAGTTATGTCGCCACTATAGAAATTTCTGTCACGTAATATAATTTTAAAACTTTCCATCTTAAAATAGCCATGAAATTGTTTTACGTGAGGTTTCAATAAGAAATTTGGTTTTATGTCTTTAAATCTCTCTAAAGTAGATTCGACACTTCCAAATCTCTTAATCATGATCTTTCACTTAGTATCGGTAAACTCATCAAAAGTAAATTCGTTTTCAGCTGCTTACACTTCAGTATTTGCAATGAGCCGATTAAAATTGAAATTCTAAATCTGTTGCTCCCCATTTAACCGCAATTAGTTATTTTAAAGTTTGCGGGTTGCATTCAAAGAGACTGGGATGGAAAACGGGTTTAATATTCAGTTTTGAAACGTTGTTCTCATCATCTACGATCAATCAATATAATGACTGATGCGGGTTCTTCCAGCTTTACCGCTTGCATTCACTCCTATTTAAACCGCTTTTGGATTGCGGACGGTAATCCCCTCTAATTACGAAATACTTACACTTATTAATTATCCTCTTTCGGCGGTTTATAATAATGCGATTATTCGATGGGTTTTATTCTGCTGTGTGCTCTTACATAAATTTAACAACGAAGTAAAGCTATTTTATCGGGTTATCCTAATGTAATTCTAGCGTTTGGGATTTTGCGTCTGATTATATTATCCGAAACCATTATTGCATTTATGTTTTAGTACTTCAGGAGGTTGTTTCCTGGATGTGCCTAGTTTTAGCTCCAAAATTGGCTAATGGCGTTTTAAAAGCATCTTAGCTTTGAGTTTCACAAAACTTTTTTGTTTGTATCGCCCGGATATAATTTCCCTTAGATTGATTGCTTTTATGAAACTGCTGTCTGATCCTCCAAGATTAATGTAATATTTAATTAAGCGTGTCGTGGGTTTGGTTATGCATAATTAAGAAAGCTCAGAGGGTATAAAAACAATAAAGAACGGCGTGGGCGGCAAAGTTCATTCTATCGAGCATTCAGAGGCCTACGTGTATGTTATCACTAATAGCATGTTATAACGTGCCCCTGTTTTAAATTCAACGCGCTGCCGTGAACGTAATGATACGAGTGTGATAGTGAACTGGCGCCTCCGCCAAAACGAGGTGTTTTTCTTCGAGATTTTCCTTTGTGATATTCTTTGGATTAAACGAGTAATTGGAATCAAATTAGTTTACCACGAAATAGCCATTCGATTTTGGTTTTCCTATGACGTGTTTTGAAGTAGCTTCAGGTTCCTACTTTAGAGTCCTTCCTTTTGTACCACTTTCTTTCTTTTCGCATTACCTTTCTTGGGTAGTTCCCCCTGTTTGTAGGAGAGATCTTATTTTCTTTGCCCAATTTAGCCAGACCTTTTCTCTGCCTATTCCACATCGCCAACGCTATTTCTTTGATTGAATGTTCCTACTAGCCTTTACATTTCTTTCTATAGAAATAGGAAATAAAATAAAATACTTGTAACAGAATGCTTATGTTGTTTATTGCTTTTTCGTATCCCAAAATATTGCAGTTGTAGATTGCAGTAGTTGTTCCAGTAGTACCGTTATTATGTTAAACCAATTAAATATTCTTCCATTAAAAAGATTTGTAGACATGTATGACCACAACATTAGCCATAGCTTACTTTGAATACCCTTAATAAATATTGTTTGAAATCAAAACTTTTTAATTCCCAGCATTATTCTAATAGATGAGGATTTGACATCTCTGATTGCGTTGCTACTGGAAATCTGCTGCTGTGGGCAGTTTTTTGGGTTTAAACTCGTTAGTGTTTGCAGTTTATTAATCATGGTTCATTACCTGCTTACTCAATGTGAGCCCGCAGGCGAATTGTGTTTCACGAACAAGTCACTTCTGCAGAAGCATGTTATAAAGTTGTTTCGTATTAGTATTTCATAATTAGATAGGTCAGTAATTTCCATTTGGTTGTAAATCAGCGAATAGACTTGCTGGACTTAAACATTCGACTTATCATGCTCAACAAGGCTACTTACAACTGTGCTTACATCAAACACAACCATTGGATTAATATTACGTTACTTTAAAGTTTCCATAGCATGTAAATGAGACAAAGTTTCAAAGATCGACATAAAGTTGCTCGTGTTAATTTCTGTAAGCAGTTTGTGGACTTTCTGTAAATTGATGAAGTGTTATAGATGTTCTAATCAAGTCTGATGAGCTTTACTTTCATCTCACTGCGTGCTCAAATAAACAGAATGTTCGATATTGGTCAGATAAAAAATCTATGCAGTTGCATGAAAACCTTTGGCAACTCAAAAGAGTGGGCTTTGATGTACTGTATCGCTTTTTGATGTTATTGAACCGTAATTTTTCGACACAGTAATCCTGCAAATAGGTACAGAAATGTTTCATTGATGCTCTCTTATTTAGAAATTTACCGCTTTAACAGACTGAAATATGTTATTTCAACAAAATGGAGTGGTAATCAAAATTCAAACCATTTAATTTCTAGCTATTTGCCATAAGGTTTGGATTCTGAATAAATTTATGTATTAAAAGCTAATAACTAAAAAGGATTGACTATATAAAACAAGACATACGTAATATTTGAATCAATGTTATTCTGTAAATATGCCTCATTAATTATATTTTTCGAAACATCAAGCTTGTGCTTGTGTTCTATGTAAACTAATAAAGCACGAAATAGCACCTATTTCGTATTTCTACAACAGCGGAATGCAAAACTACAAAACATTTTTTTCGAGGTATAATTGGATCTCTACAAAATACGTTACTTGCTATGCGGCTGAAGTAGCCATTCTTTCAAAGTCTGGATGAGAATGAGCTTAATTTAGCGTAATTGGATGAGATGTTCATATGGTTTAAGGCTTTTCCTGTTGCTGTCCTTTCTTATTAAGAAAATTCCAAGAAGTATCAGAGTGGGTTTTTGTATTTGCAGTCGTATTTCAGTCCTCGGTGACCTATTTCGTTTGGTTTAAGTGGTGAACTATTATCTTAACTGCGTTTAGAATTTGCTTCTAGATTAAGGCTTTTATTTAGTGCAGTTTTTGTTGCTCACGATAGCGTGTGATTCGAGTGGATCGCAATTTATATTGGATATATCTAATTCTGATACTGCAGACATGGGTGTTTACAAATACTTTCGCGAGCTATCTTCTTTAGTAAAACGGCCTGGATTGTGTATCAGAACATAATATTAATAATATTTTCGTATTGTTGGTAAGTTACAACTGCTTTTATTTCCAATAAATATTCTTTAATACGGCGAGTGTCGTTAATATAATAGCAACGCCTGGATATTGTTGATTTGTGTGCCATTTGTTTCCTCTCTCCAATCTCCTTATCTTGACCCTAAACTTTATGCCCGGACGATTCATCCTTTTTGCGTCCATGGCGGCTTAGGAAGCCGCTAACTTTTTGTAATATATCTATTATTTCTACTACGCGCGCATTGGATGAATACAAAGGCGCATAATGCGTTCTGGTTTAGACTAAAGTACAAAACCACTACACGAATTGAATACAAATTGAGCACTATGTCATCATAATTTACCAATACAACACGCACGGCGTAAGGTACATATCAGGGCTAATCCCACACCTTAACACATAATACGTTCGTTACGCCCAGTGATAATAGATTTCGCGGGGCCCATTGTCTACTAATACCGAATAAGCTTCCCCATAGTCGGGGTATTTGCTGAATATTCAGCCCCTGAATTCATCCGCACCAAATGCGCGGAGAGTAGCATAGATACAAGCAGCTCTCAGTTCAAATAAGAACACAAATTTCCCCTAAGTAGTGAAATAAGCTGGATCAAACCACGTTTGAATGTATAAATAACCCCACAAATGAAAGAGTTCAATTAGCACCATAAGCCGACAGATGTGGGGACCGTAATAATATCACACACACGCTTCCTTTTGAAATAAATTATTTGGAAATGCTCAACATTTTGAATGGCAGTACAAATTACGTTCTCTCCGTTTATTCGTAAGAACGTACCCCTGAGTACCTTTAATAACGTGCTCCTTTTGATAGTCATGTACAGCTGAAAAAGGTTGTGAAGGTGGTGTATGTGGAACATCTACTGATCCGTATGTGTACCAAATTAGACGTAGCTAAGAGGTAGTGGGTGTATTTAGTTTTCAATCCTCCTGCAAATAACAATAACTGCTCTCTCTCTTTTTCTCTCTATCTCAATTTTTTAGCAATGTTTGTTTCTAAACTCTTTTCATTGCAAAAACAGGTTTCTCTTTTTACATTCCGAATAAATCATATCTACTGAAAAATCTTTATCTTCTATAGTTTGGAAAGTAGTATATTTAAACAAGTACAGCTTTAATTAATTATTTATTAGATCAACTACATTGTCGCAGTGGCGGCTCGCCAAGTGAAGTAGGTGAAGTGCCTCTTCACCTAAAATGTTCATTCAATTGCGAATATTTATTTAAATTACATAACAAATTATTTATCGGCATTACACCTATTAGGAGTCGTTTATTTATAGCATACATACTCGTAGATACAATAAGCTTAGTGAAAACAAACACATTACATTCTTTCTGGTCCCTTTGTATTTAAAATTTAAATTTTAAATACAGTTCGTCGAGCTTTAACACAGTGACCATAAAAAATCTTACCTACAACACTCGTGCAATTGTAGTGAAGAGTCAACCTCAAAGGTATTTTAACTCTGAACTTATACCTCCGTTGCCACGGTAACGCCTACATCAATATCTACAATTTGTTCACGGTGGTGAATCGCGCAAGTGAAGAGTTCAGTCGCAATAAGCCGCTGATCTGCATGTTAGGGTTTGACCGTCGGTTTTTAAACGATTTCAACAATTTTGAATTCACATTTTTAGCTGTAGTATTTAATGATATTTTCTCTTTCACTGACATATTATTTGATGTTCTCCAAAAGAAATCATTGGATATTAATTTTTGTGTTACAAAAATAAATAAAACTATTGAACTATTAAAGCGGAAAGCTAATGACGGTTTCTTTCTTTCCAATCGATATTTCTAATTGCCCTGAGCGGGAATACGCTAGCCTTACAAATAATGACATTAGAAGAAATAATAGAAATTTGTTGAAATACTGGATCACATTGTAATGGAATTGGAAGTAAGTTACAATTCATGTCTTTGGTTGATACTAAGATATCGGAAATTCGAACAATATGATTCGTGTTTTCCGTTTAAAGCATTTGAAAGTTTAGGTCAATTTTATGGCAAAATATTTACAAAAAGTCGGCGTCTTAAAAATGAATTAAATCTTCTTTATACCGATGAAAGTTACCGCAATCTACAGACCCAAATATTACTAGAAAATCTCAATGAGAACAAAGAAATTTTTACCGAAACCTACAAATTGTTTTGCCTCATATTAACTATTCCGTCGACAAGTGCATCGGCTGAAAGAAGTTTTTCTTGTCTTAAACGAATAAAAACGTACTTAACGAATGCAGTATCTCAAGGTAGGCTTTCTTCTTTGGCAAATATTTCAATTCCAAAAGAA
>JABXWE010010305.1:0-11220 GCA_014611495.1 Limonius californicus | reverse complement strand
CTGACATGGAGCCGACTCGATGGTCAATCCTGGATTACGCCAGGCCCACCCCATGCCAGTAAGGTGGGTAGGAATTTACGGGATAGGGTGGGATCGGGTGGGGCATTGCACAACGTTAGCATGTCCGCAATGCATACCGCAAGACACCGCTGCTGCAACACCAGGTAGTTAGTAAGCTACGCATCAATGGGGTTTTTGAGTATGTAGCCGAGACCGTTATGCGATTATGCATTTGATCCTAATAACTTTGGTATCAAAGTTTCACATTGTTCTTATTTCACATCTATCTATTGTTCTAAGGTAACTGATTGCACATCTCTTAGTTTCCTAATAACTAATAACCTACTTAATCTTTACTCCAAACTTATTTAAACTGTCCGTTATGCGATTATGTATTTGACCCTAATAATCTTTGCTAGCAAAGTTGTACATTGTTCTTATTTCACATCTATCTGTTGTTCTAAGGTTACTGATTGCACATCTCTTATTTTACCATAACTAATAACCTACTTAATATTTACTACCAAACTAATTTAAAGTGTCCATTATGGGATTATGCATTTGACCCCACTAAACTTTGGTATCAAAGTTTCACATTGTTCTTATTTCACATCTATCTGATGTTCTAAGGTTACTGATTGCACATCTCTTATTTTACCATAACTAATAACCTACTTAATATTTACTCCCAAACTTATTTAAAGTGTCCATTATGGGATTATGCATTTGACCCTACTAAACTTTGGTATCAAAGTTTCACATTGTTCTTATTTCACATCTATCTGGTGTTCTAAGGTTACTGATTGCACATCTCGTAGTTTCCTAATAACTAACAACCTACTTAATATTTACTCCCAAACTTATTTAAATTGTCCGTTATGCGAGTATGCATTTGAGCCCAATAACTTTGGTATCCAAGCTTCACACTGTTCCCATTTCACATCTATCCACTGTTCCAAGGATACCGTTGCACATCTCCCAGTTTCCCATTAACCAACAACCCACCCAATATCCACTCCCAAACGTATCCAAACCGTCCGCTATGCGACCACGCACCTGACCCCAATAAACCCCGGTAGGATATACATACAGAAGTAGATGAATTTAAAAAATATTATCAAGATCCGGATCCGGATCCGCACCTAAGAATGGATCTAGACAAAAAGCATCATCTAGAATCCTGTAAATTTCGAAATTTTTATTGAATTAATATTTATTAAGAAAAGTACACATTCCCTTTTATCCACAATATCCACAATAAATCGCAGTGAAACTACAAACCATTCGTTTTATTTAAGTCATTGTATCAAGTAGGATGTTTGGTTTTCAATTTCTCAACTGTGTTTTCTGCTGCGAGTTTAGTAAACGTTGCAGGAAGTTTTCTCAACAGAAATTACAAAATAAATAAATGTAAGTTATTTACGTTTAAACGTCGTAGAACTTTAGCCGAGTTTCTTAATCCATTTGTTTAGTCAGTATTAGTAAGAAATAGTAAAGTTGCCAGTGGTGTAATTTTTTAGTGTTTTACGTATAAGAGAGGAAGGTGAAAATCCATATTTTAAGTTTTAACAAGAATATTTTGCAATTATAAATGAAGTTAATATACACCTTACTGCGATTCCCAATGCATCGTTAATACTTAGTCTGTACATTTTGATGTAATTTTATATTTACCATTTAATATCAGTGGGGTTTCGATTATTTCACTTTCGAGAGGTTCATCCAAATTCTCGGCAAATAAATGTTTTATTCGCCATGTGTACATTATAAATTGTAAATGCCCTAACTATAATGCCCTGATAAAGGAGATCATCGGAACCTCAATAAATAGCTTTAGATATGCCAATGATACGGTGCTTATTGCCAGCAACCCTGAATAATTACAATATTTTATTGGCTATACAACGAATGTATGTATAAATATGGGCTAAAACTCAATCCCAACAAGACCAAATGTATGATCGTCAGCAAGGAATCAATAAACATTACACTGATTACTGCCTACGGCATAATCCTCAAGCAAACGGATAATATTAATATTAAATATATAGGGTGCAATTGATATGAAAACTGGGATACGAATAAAGAACTAATAATTACACTGATGATATGCTACATATTCTCTGTACTTCTGTTTGGAACCGAAAACTAGGATTGGTCTATATTCTTCTTAGAATATTGGAATCGTTTCTAACGTGGATCTACAGAAGGATTCTCGGTAGACTTACCATAATATCAAACCGGGACAATTTCGAGAGTGCGCGAAACAGAAAATGGGCGCCTTCTATGCGATTTTAAAAAGAGAGAAGTATGTTCAGATAAGTACTTAAGATTCAAAAATGCTAAGTAATGGAATGGTTAACAAAAAACAACAATTATGTAGTAATAATTTTTAATTACTCTTAATTGAACATAATTTATTATTAAAAAGTTATTAATATTTATCACTAGTGTGAACTTTCTTTAAACATTTTTAATTATATTTAATCGCGTCGAAAAATTCACTACCATTTATTTCACAATTAAATTTTCAGCGCAATAAAGCTTTTATAGTTGATCTCTTTCTTCGGGCCATATCTTATTCATTATTGAGAATATGCTTTCAGCTGGTGCCGATGCATCTGACATGCTGAAAATGTATTCTATAATTTGGACAAGATTGGCAATGAAATGTTCTCTCCTTTGAAATGACTGAATAGATGTATCCCATTTTCCTCGCAACTTGTATTTTTCCAAATATCATGGTTTGCAGACCAAACACCTTCTGCAATCACCACTTCCTCAAACAGTTCATCCAAATTTATTGCACTATTTGCAAGAGTAAATAAATTTTTTTAACTGGATGCTTCAATTTCAGACCGTGTTAATTCATGGTTGTTTATCCAAATAAAAGGTTCTGCTCCACCAAAATAGTTTTCCCACAGTTTAATGTAAGAAAGACATCGGTCATAACATTTGGTGAACTTGCAGAATTGTATTAATATTAATACTTCCATTATTTTCCAGTAATTTAGAAAGTTTTTTGGTTCTTAGTTCTTCCAAGGTAGATTTGTTAAACAATGTGAGTTTCCCTTGCACAAACCATAAATAAATTTCACGACAATCATTATCAAAGAAATTTATTTTTTCTTCTTATTCATACACTACCGCCCCCGCCTCCCCCCGGAACCGCTTTTGCATTACTTCAGGGGGTGCGGCCTGCGGGCGTCCTTACATACTAGCCATTCATGCCACCTCCACCTTAAACTTAACTAAGTGAAGTACGGTCATCGCCTCAGCCGTGACCTCGACTGACAGCGCTTGTTTGTACTGCCTCATCAAGGTCCCTATTATCAATGAACTATTTTATCAAAGCTGGACAATGTTCTTCTGAAGTAAAATACAATTTCAGCGCTCATAGATTGCAAGTATTCTGTCGATAGCTGGAATAACTACAGAAAACAGGTGTTGTCATGTTGAAGAACCTTTTTATACTCGACATCTACAAATCCACAGAACTCTTTTAGTTGAGTTAGTCAAACCGTATAAATGGGAAATATTTATAAATTTTGACCACTAAAGCTTCTATTTCAATAGGTAAAACATCAACTGCAATTTGACGGCAGTTGTGAACGATGTGAGCACCACAACCAATGCCCACAATATTTCTTCCTAGCTTCTTCTTCAATCGACTGTAAATAGTGTTTTTTCCTCTCCGTTTTACACCTTCACAATTGGTATTGCAGTTATTCATCATCATCATCATCTGACATGGAGCTGACTCGAGGGTCGATCCTGGATACGCCAGGCCCACCCCATGCCAGTAGGTGGATAGGAATTTACGGGATAGAGTGGGATCGGGTGGGACAGTGCAGAACGTTGGCATGTCTGCAATATATACCGCAAGACACCGCTGCTGCAACGCCAAGTAGTTAGTTAACTACGCATCAATGGGGTTGTTGAATACGTAGCCTAGACCGTTATGCGATTATGCATTTGAGCCTAATAAACTTTGCTATCAAAGTTTCACATTGTTTTTATTTCACATCTATCTATTGTTCTAAGGTTACTGATTGCACATCTTTTAGTTTCCTAATAGCTAATAACCTACTGAATATTTACTCCCAAACTTATTCACACTGTCCTTTGTGCGATTATGCACTTGACCCCAATAAACCCTAGTATCAAAGTTTCACAGTGTTCGTATCTCCCATCTGTCCTGTATGCGATTAGGCATTTGACCCTAATAAACTTTGGTATCAAAGTTTCACATTGTTCTTATTTCACTTCTATCTAGTGTTCTAAGGTTACTGATTGCACATCTCTTAGTTTCCTAATAACGAATATCCTACTTAATATTTACTGCCAAACTTAGGTTAACTGTCCGTTATGCGATTAGGCATTTGACCCTAATAAACTTTGGTATCAAAGTTTCACATGTTCTTGTTTCACTTCTATCTAGTGTTCTAAGGTTACTGATTGCACATCTCTTAGTTTCCTAATAACGAATATCCTACTTAATATTTACTGCCAAACTTAGTTTAACTGTCCGTTATGCGATTAGGCATTTGACCCTAATAAACTTTGGTAGCAAAGTTTCACATTGTTCTTATTTCACTTCTATCTAGTGTTCTAAGGTTACTGATTGCTGATTCCTGATGACTAATAACCTACTTAATATTTACTCCCAAAGTTATTTAAACTGCCCGTTATGCGATGATGTGTTTGGCCCTAATCCACTTCGGTATCAAAGGTTCACATTGTTTGTATTTCACATCTATGTATTGTTCTAAGGTTACTGAAGGTTCATATTGTTCTTATTTCACATCTATGTATTGTTCTAAGGTTATTGATTGCACATCTCTTAGTTTCCTAATGACTAAGAACCTACTGAATATTTACTCCCAAACTTATTCACACTGTCCGTTATGCGATTATGCACTTGACCCCAATAAATCCTAGTATCAAGGTTTCACAGTGTTCGTATCTCCCATCTGTCCATTGTTTTAATGTAACAGAGTGCTCCTATCTTAGTGTCCTAATTACCTACTAATTAATTACTTAATATTTACCGCACTGATTACCACTGTTTTACCACTTAGTTGGAAGGTCGATTCTGGATTTTACTTCCTTCTTATCCCTAGCCTTCCCCACTGGTACTAGCTTCGTTCCCTCTCCTCTGCCCTCCCCCTCATTTCCCTCTTACTGCCTCCTCCTCCTCGCCATCCTGTTCCTGCTCAGTCGGCTCTAGATCGGACTCTTCCGCCTGTGCACACGCTTCTCCTACCTCTCTTCGGATATCCTCCATTCTTCGTGCCCAGTCCTCCTATGTCTCCTCAGGCATGCCGGCGCATGCGCATAAAGTGTAGAAATCGTTTGGTACCTTTAGATGTTGCCATTGCGTAGACCTTAATTGTCCCTTGAACTTTAAAGTTATTGAGATTAGCTTAAATTAAAATACAGGGTTTTAAGTTAATTGAAATTACATGCTATTAAAGTTTACAAATCATTTTCTTTTCTTTTTTTTGCTAATCGAAATAATACTAATTTATTGGTCTATTAAGTGAGATTAATTTAAATTAAGTTAAGCGGTAGTAAGGGGAATAAAGAGGCTACAAAACACCACAAGAGGCTACCAAAGGCCACTTAGGCCCTCACCACTTATCTTTTGACTGCTTCTCCCACAGTTTTGTTGTTTACTGTTGTTGTTCTGTGTTGATCGCTGTTCTTTCCCTTGGATAGAGCGCCTGGTAGAGGCGGTGATTTTCCTCCGACCTTCCTCCCCCGGGTCGTACCCCCTCGCAATTGCATTTAATTGTTTGCCCCCAAATTTTCCTCGCTGAGCAGTTGTTCCCGAAACGTTTTTCAAGAACTCCCGTTCCCGAGCTCGACGCCAACCCTAGCCTCAAGGTCCAGCCGTTGGTAGTAAACCGCTACACTAGCTGACCTGTTATTATGTAAGCAAAACTAAATAAACTAAATTTTGCAAAGTGAACTCAACTAATGCGTAATTAAATTAACTAAAGTTTCATCCGCTAATTTAACTGCCCTAGAATCGTTTGACATTCTCCAAAAGAAAAGAAATGCTATATTTTGAGAAATTATTTTAACAAGCTCACGTATTTGAAATTTTATCCGATACTTTTGCGATGGCTGTATCTGAATTCACAATTGGTATTGCAGTTATTTCCACAAAATTCAATAACTTTTTTTGTAATGTTATAATTTCTGAAAACTAACGTTACATAGTTTGTCAATATTTGTGCAGTTTCACCGGGAACTGATTGAATGTCTAAAAGTTTAACTTTTACTCCACAATCTGGTACAAAATACCGCACAGCACATGGCACAGTTTTAATTTAATTTCTGTTGGAAGCATTAATAGATATCATCACAAAATTTGTTTTGCTTCAATCTTCATAAAGTTGCCGAAACAACAATGGCTCACTAACATTAACAATGACAGTTCTGGCTAGCCTAAACTATGTTTAAAAAAAAGTTGATATCAATTTAGATGAACAATCGGCAGACTTGAAGCTGAGATTGTGAATAGTCACATGAAATGCAAAAGTTGCTTCTTTAGCAGCTATTAAAGTTCTTTGTCACATGGGTCGGCACTTTTAAAATATGACAATATTTTTGAGGCAGTGCCTACCGCTGCTAGACTAGTCTTATGTCTCACACATTTTCAGTGATTTTTGATGTTCGAACGCCCACCATGAGCCATCGAAAATTCTAAAGAATTTTTTCAAATAACCGGGACAAAATGACAAATTGGCCAGGACGCCGGGACCATAACTTTAAACCGGGACGTATGGTAAACCTAATTATCGGCATAACTCGGGTGAACAGAGTAAGAAATGAGGAGGTATTGAATCTTATGGGTAACTGAATCAATCAAAATATGTAAAGTAGAATATTTTGCCCACGTAATGTGATATCTCGAGAAGTACAACATCTTACACCTTACCATGCAAGGCATGATCTTAGGACGAAGAGGTCCAGGTACATTAGCTGGAAAACCTCTGAGAGTGGTTCGACAAATCAACATCTTCCTTATTTCGAGCAGCTGCGAATATAGTAGGAATAGCCAGCATAATACCCAACATTCACTAAGCGAATTCTACACATGAGGAAAGAAAATATTATTGATTATTGTACCGATGCTGCCTATTTGTGGGGCATTCAGTTACCGTATTGAATAGAGGTTCATACTTTAAAGTAGCTGGATTGAACAATATTCCTTAGGTGTGATTAACTTATTCAGCGAAAGTACTTGGACAATGATAAGTGTTCAACATTTTGGCTGTAGTATTAGAATGTTCACTATAATGTAGACATGTGAAGCTAGCAACTTGCCACATCTGGGTGGCGTGTAAAATTACTAAATGGCTCGAGAGCCTTTATCAGCAACTTAACACCGTGCTAAGTGTATAAAAATAAAATTAACATAGTCTATTTTTAAGCGCAACCCTTCGCTTCAACGTACTTGCGTTCAGTATTCGCGTCACCGTTGTTATCTTAGAAAATTCGAGTAATTTCGTGCATGAAGCAACTTGCTTTTTACAAAGAAAAACAGAATATCCTGTATCGAAAATACTTACAGCAACTTTATCCTAGAAGTTCACTAAAATTCCTTTTGGATTCGACAGTGCCAGTTCATCGCGGCGTAGAGGTTCAAGGGGTATAGACAGTAGAAAACCTGGTAGTTGTAGACAGCAAGAAAGGATGAATTGAAACAATATCCGTGTTTTCTTGGAGCAATGTAAATGGCAGCAGTAAAGCGGTGCGAGCGATATATCAGATCACACATCTAAGCGCCTCGATTTCACTTGAAATCAATTCTCTTTCCCGCATTGTCGAGTCCCCGCCTCTTTAGATTTATATCCAGGACCTTTTGAAACCCTAACGTTGTCTTAACACGGCTGGAAATTCGAGCCCGATTGCGTCTTCCACTTGCATCGAAATAAAATCCCCCACGTGCAGGTACGAAGAAGGAGGCAAGGAAGCCCCGGGCTCGGTGCTGCGCGCTCGGAACTTAAATCTGACACATTAATTTAAGTGAAACAAGCGCTGTATAAAGTTATTTTATCATTACAAGGAACGTCTATATGTAAATGAAACGGAACTAGTAAAACTCAGCGGTCGGAGGAACTAGAGCGTTTCCTCCCGAGAGCCGGTGTCAGTCTTATCAGCAGGGCTGCCACACGCACACTTTACAAGCCCGCATTTGCCTATCATATCGCTTGGGACGGCGCTCATATGCCGAACATTGTTCCTACCAAACTCTTGACTTCCACATTTAGTTCTACTTCATCTCACATCAAAACTTACTGATACCACTGTAAAAACTCGGAGCCCGTGCAACTTTTTCAGTTAGGGTGAACACGACCGCTACTAAAGTAGGCTTTACCCGCAGTAAAAATGCCGAAGGAAGTGATTTTACACGCGGAAATCGCATACAAGACGATTCCCTACACGACTACCCAAACTCTTCCTGTTTTTGTTTTTTCTTAAATTGGTTTCTTTATTTAATCTTGCAAATAAGCCGTCCGATTGTGTTAATGCTACAACTTAGATAACATCTAACAAGTAATTTAATTGCCGTCTTATAAAAGAAAAGTGGAGCAAAATTACAAAGTTATCGTGATACAGTTAATTTAACTTTAGATAATGGAGATTATGTTGTAACTTCGTAATAATTACAAGTTTTAAGACCAGTTTTCAACTTAATGCATTGTTGTATAAGTGCTTTGCTGTAAGGTTTTCCCTGTGCAGATCTCTGCTGCGAAAAGATACCCCATACGGTTTTTTTAGAAATATAAAATTTCTGGTAATATAAAGCCGACAGAAATTATGCATCTAATTTTACATTTTTCAAATCAAATGTGGCCCATATTTTTTTGTTTGAATATATTGCTGTGTTATTTACCCTAAATAATCTATTTTGCCTACGTTATGTTTCAATTATGTTGAAAGGATACTGTTTTTACCGTTAATAATCCAGATTATGATTAAAATAAAGATTAATTAGCTTATTGTAAACAAAATCATGCTCCTTGGAGGTAATTTTTCTCCTAATTTATTAATTTAAACCTTAAAACATGAAAAGGTATATTCCGAGCTTTCGTGGTTTCTCCGATTTACACTGTGTTCGATTAAAATGGTATTTTTAAGTGAAAATTCGTGAGTGAACAGTTATGTGGCTTTGGTTTTTCATCTTGATGCGGGATTAATGTGTTCAAAGTAATGTTGGGGCTCTGAAAAGTGAATAATTTAAATATTGTCATTTGAACGTTGTGGATTTACATATGTCAATGTTAATATATGGAACTAAGATTTCTAATTCATGTTAATAGTTTAGGTTCTATGAGAGGAAGGTTTTTATCTGCATTTATTTATGTAAATAACAATTTAATGTGTGAATTTTGTAGTTTTTACAAAATTAACCTAATTGGAGGTTAGATTTCATTTTTTACTAATAACTATGTAATTAACTGATTTTGCTGGTGTAAATATTAATATTTAAGTTTAATAGGGGGCTAGTTAATTGTTTTTAGTAGTTTAAGAGCTGAAATTAAAATTTTTGTTAATATTTGAATTTCAAACACGTGTTTATAAAAGTGTTTTAAATCTTAATAATTTTGGTATCACAATGTTGCTAATTTTTCAAGGATTGCTTTTATGAATTTAGTTTTTAGAAATAATTAGTTATTTAGGCTGTAAGAGTCGTTCTTGATTTAGTTGATAAGGAGTTTTTGGAAGGGGATTTATTTCCAAGCTTTTGATTGGTGCATTTTAAATTTGAGGTACGAATTTTAGATTTTAAAGAATTCAGTGCTGCAAAAGTTATCAAACAGAGAGGACGTATTGTCTTGTCACTTCAAGTGTTAAATTTAAGTCAATTTGGTCGATTTTTGAATGTTAAGAGGCGGAGTTATAATCGTTTTAATAATCAAAATGTGAGGTTAAGTGTTATAATTTGTATTTGTAAACAAAATTTAATTTTCGTTCATTTTTAAACTTGTGTTAAAGTTATTATAATTTAATAAAATCTGCCCTGGTGTTTTCCAAGTTGAAAATTATGTTTAATTTATCTACGATATTCCTAAAAAGTTAATTTTTAATTAAGCTTAAATGCGGTTCCTGAATTATAAAATTAAGTGAATTTCTTTCTTACCTGTTTTGAGTTACAAGTTCTTGATCCATTTGGAGTGTCATGGCTTCGATTTTATCATGGTTTTTAACTTATATTTCGACATTTAACTTTTGATAAATTGTACCGTCGCGTCGTTGTATTCCGACATAGTTGACTCAGATGATTACAGATGACTGAAGCATGTCAAGGTCAGATTCCTGTGGATATCTACTTAGAAGATATTTGAACTATTTTGCGGTATAGTACATTTTAGATTCTTTGCGGATGAGAAATAACTATGCAGATATTTAAATAATTTAGATCTTAATTGTATGTAAGCTGTTATGTTGGGGAAGCCACGTTGTTAATATAAAATGAACCCTGAGATGTCTTATGCAATGTTATATGTGTGTTTATGTTGAATTTGACTTTACGAAAATCTTGAATTTGATAATCTGTTTAATAATTTTATTTATTTTAACAAAACATAGCAATATATTCTGTATTTATAGACCGAATTCTTTATCTGCCAAGAAAAAATACATTGCCATAATTAGCATCAAAAAGTGGAACGAAAAAAGTTTTGCCCATTGTGGTTTACTTTAGATTAAGAGGATACGAGCATTATAAGATTATTTAAATTGGCGACGTTGCAGGAATAGAATAGTCGGTCTAGGACATTTAGGGCCGTTAGGGCGCCGCCGTTAGGGCGCCAGCCACAAGGGCGCGAAGACACTAGGGCGCGGACCGTTAGGGCGCCGAGACACTAGGGCGCGTGGACATTAGGGCGCGGAAGGTTTGGGCGCGGGACACTAGGGTGCGAGACTGGGTGTTATAACTTGTTACTCATCTGTATTTTAATTTTAAATAATAATAATTTATTTATATTATTTATATATTTAATATTAATTTATCGGCTGCGTGTCAATAAATTCTTTTAATTGGCCTAATTATACGATGTACAACCATACAGGACAATACCTGATAAAGTAATAATATTTGTATTTACATTTATAAAACACATTTAAAACAAATTGCCATGTCATATCAAAAATCCAAATTTTTATCTTCTTATGAAACAAATTTTCTAATAGGGATCTAGT
>JABXWE010010304.1:0-55760 GCA_014611495.1 Limonius californicus | reverse complement strand
GAGCTATATAAAAATGTAGATCATTTTTTGTACATAGTAAGAATAAATTAACTGTTAATTTCAGACACTATTAACTGTGTAGCTATTTTAATAGAGTTTGAGATTGTAAAATAGTTTGCAGGGCATGTGCATATCCAGAGAGGGGGGGGGCTAGGTGGGTAAATGCCCTCCTTTACAAGGTGAAATAAAACAGAACCAATATAAACAAGCAATTTCTGAAAAATTGATAATAAGTTGCTTGTTGGTATGTCAACATTTTGAAAGAATCTAATTACGAAATAGAGGCCCTCGCGCCATCTGTTGAAAGTCATAAGAACTACAACCTGTACATGTATTATATACGTACAGGTTGTAGTTCTTATGACTTCTCACAGATGGATGTATAGTTAGCTCGTGGCAACAAGGAGTTTTCTAGAATAATCTCGTCTCATTGCACGACAGATCAACAACGAGAATATTCCAGAAACTATTTACCTCGTACATGTATGGTAAGCATTAATCGTCCATGGGTTTTTGCAAACAAGATACAATTATTGGAAGTTGTAGTTAGAAAATTTCCAACTAATCCTTTCAAACTACTGTTCAAAAATTAATTTTATTAATAAATAGTGTTTTTCTTTTGTAATTGTGTATTATTGTATGCTCCCCCATGGACCTCCTTGCCCCACGAAAGAAGTTAAATTCAGAAAGCTGCCCCCCTTCCGTTTTGAACGGGATACGCCCTTGACACAGGGTATGTGAAAATCGGAAGATAATGCAATTAGCAAATAGTGTTAACAGTGTACAATATCGTGGGTTATATATTTCGAATGGCAGTGTAATTCTAGAGATCAATAAACATTTTCAGTAACTTATAAGCAATTAGTCTCATAAATTACGCAAAGCTAAAGCTACAAATGTCTTCAATTATTCACATAAATAGTTGAATAGCGTAAAATCCTTTAAATCTGTTCGTAGAACACCTCCGTATGTTAAAATATATTTTTAAAATTATTTAATAATATTTATTACATTTGCATTAATATAAACCCTGAAATCGTTCTATTTTAAATATTCGGCATTTAGAAAGTTTGTATTAATATAAATAAATCCTAGAACAATAAATATATAAATTGTGAATGGGAAATTATTGCGTGGAGGCCCCAAGGCAGTTTCGCGCCCTGCTACGACTTTAACCCTGTTTGAGGTAGTTAGTGACGTGGCGCACTAACCCACAGGGACCGATGGTTTTAGGTACTTTCCGAGGCATCATGGGTTGCAGCGTGTGAGCGAAGATTTCGGTCACCTATCTATGCGGTCACTGCGCGGATCGTCGCTTAACTTTGAATACTTTTTGACCAGTACTTGCACTTGCCTGGCACGCTGCTCTCATCTTAGATTATTTATGATATATACGACGTAGTTAATAAATATACATTTAAATAATTCCTAGTATATTTATTTTATATGCAGGTTTGAGAAAAATTACGGACCAATGCAAAGATTTGTACTATGGCAACCGCGATTTTAACAAAATTTTCTATACGAAAATTTCGATATACGACGGATACAATGAAGGTATTGGCGGCTTAAAAACATCCTGTTTAGCCGGAAATAATATAAACCTTTTTTCATTTAAATGGAATATCCTGTATATTTTTTGATATGTCGATAGAATTCCTTTTTGAAATATATAATATATATATAAGATTTGATGTCATTATTTTTAACCATTCAAGAAATATTACACAATAATGATACTTAATTGTTATCTAGCAGCCCATGAAGACAAAAGAAAGTTACAAACGTAAACAGTTTTGTAAAGTACTGCTTAGTTTATGTTGTGTTGATGTTGGAGTAACAGATCCAAAGTATTTAGAATTTGAGAAAATCAAATTGTTTCTGCTCTCGAAGAAGAAGGGGAATTACCTAATAATATTTGGTTTCCCCAGGACGGCACACCACTCTATAACGATCTAAATGTTCGACATTTTTAAAACCACATGTTTCTAAATAGGTTAACAGTGAGTAAGGTTTTTATGGAATGGCCTGCTTGTTCTCCGGATTTAAATCTATTGGATTTCTTTCCATGGAATATTTAAAATCTGGACTTTATACTAAACGACCTTATAATTTGAAACAACTGAGACTGAAACTGTTGGTAAAATAAGAAGAATTCTTGATGAGTGTCTTGTTAATGTAACTGAAGGATTTGTACATAAGATTTAGCTATTGCCAAAAGTCGCTGGTGGTTATTTTTAATATCTTCTCATGTGATGTTACTTGTATTTTTTTATTTGTTTTTCATTGTTTGTTTTGTTGTTATGTGATGATATCATTTCCGGTTAAATCGGAAGTCTAACTAATTTGGACAAATATCAGCAAATTAAATAAGTGCTAATTTTAATATTATTCATATATTTCTAAAATTTAAACTGTATTCCTACATTTAAATTAATTTCTAAAATATTCATCGGATATCGTTTACTAAATTGCGTTGGATTTAAACGTATATCATACCATTTAATAGGATGTCCGATATAAAGAAAAATTTTTCAAAAAATAGTATATGTGTCATACCACCTTTAAGTTACGGGAATACTAAAGTGACTTGGCAACAATTAATTAAATCTCAGTTTTTACATCGGCAAACCAGTATATTATTTTTACTGCCCGTTGTGAGTCTTAGGGCCGTTTACCTGAATGCTGGAAAGCAACCAATGTAAAAAGCAATATGTATAATATTCGACAACATAAATTGATAACAAAGTTTAGGCTATTTTTATCGACATTGTTTAATTGTATGCTAACATTTTTATGTAGATATTGTTTTTATTTTTCATCTACCTAAACGTTTAATAATTTTATTTTTGAAATTTTTATGAAACATGTGATAAAACTAAGGTGAAACTATAGGTCCATAGAATCAAAACATTATTGGTTAAACTAATTGCTTGCAATTAAACAATTTATTAATATTTTTAATGCATTTGCAATGGGGGACTGAAACAGTAGAGTAGGGACAGACTGTAATAGAGGAATGGGGTATATGGGAATGCATGGAGAAGAAACACTAAATGGAAATGGAATAAAAATGGTGGGACGACCTAATAATAGGAAACACAATGTGGGAACAACCATTAGAAGACAAATACACATTTGTGGCAGAAGAACGAAACGCTCAAAGTCTGATAGATTATATAACATATACACAAGACTTAACAGAGATAATTTAAAAAATGGAAACGAAAAAAGAAGCAGAAATAGGAACACAATACAGACTAGTAATTGCAAATTACCAAGCAAAACTAAACAACAAAGAAGAAATAAGGAAATATAGTAGCTTAGCGATACATAAGCTTAAAAATATGGAAAATAAAGGAAAGTACTAGGAAGAGACAGATATTGAATTCCAAAAATTGGAAACGGAACAACAGATCAGACGTTAGAAGAAAGATGGATAACTTTAAAAAAGTTAGTGCTGAAAATAATAGAGAATATATGTGGAAAGAGTAGATATAATAAGCATTTTAAAAGGACGAGATAGTGGAATAACGACATACAAAGACTGACAAAAAAAGAAAATAGCATGGAAGCAATTTATACAAACAGAAACACAGAATGACAAAGAAGAATATAACAGAAGGAGAAACATAATGAAAAAAGCAATCAAAAAATCAAAAAAGGAATCCTGGAAGGAGTTTGGAGAAGAGAGAAGAATTACATAAAACAGACAGCAGAAAGTTTTGGGCGAGAATAGGAAGATTAAGAGGAGATAGAAGGACAGAAATAGAGGCAATAAAAAATAATAAGGGATAAACAGAAACAGATACAGAAGAAATGCTAGAAGCATGGAAAGAAGACTGCACAAATAAGTATCACATGGCAGTGCCAGATGATAAAATAATACGAGAAGAACAAAATTGGAAAAGCAAGTGGAGAAGACGGCATAGCACCGGAGATGCTGGGGGAAAAAACGAATAGATTGGATATGGGCTATTTGTAAAGAAGCTTGGGAAAAACAAAAATTCCCGATGGACTGGGAAAATAACTTATTAATACCAACATACAAGAAACGAATACAGACACAGTGTAAGAATTACAGACCGATCTACTTAGTCCAAACCAGCTACAAGTTATATACAAAACTCTAGAAGAAAGACATCACTCCGGCAATAGAACACTTAAACATCGATGACCCGTGGTTTCAGATGGATGGAGCCCCTCCGCATTCCATACGAGAATACGTTGAATCGAAACTAGGCGAAGAACAGACAGGATTTAGACCAAACAGACAGATAACGATAACATATATCAATAAGAAATATAATAGAAAGGAAGATAGAACAAGGAGAGGAACTATATTTAACTTTCATCGATCTAAAATCAGCCTTCGATACGATACACGGAAGGGAAATATGGAAAACCCTGAGAGAAATGAAATTTTCTTAAAATTTCCACCTTTACTTTAGAAAAATCTGCTATTTCTGGATTTCAAATAAAACTATATTTTTTGTAATTATTGGAGAAGAAACAGTTTAAAAAATATAATGTTTATATGCTAAATAAAACCACCAGTGAGCTAGAAAGAAAAAGGACAAATTATTGTCGGTGTTAGTTTTGAATTTTAAATATGCAAGTAATAAAATGTACTTAAACCTTTCATCTTAGTTTGAAAATTACTTGAAAAACGCCTCTAAATATTATTCCGTGCTAGAATAGGATTGAATAACAGAAATCAAATTTCGTTTGTTTGAAAAGTTTTGATATGATAAATACAATTTTATGCTTAGACGAAGGTAATTTTTCAATACTGAAAGAATTCTTAGAGTGAATGAGTTTTTTCAATAACTGCACTGGCAATCTATTTTATTCTACGGTGAAAAAGCCGAAAAACGTTTTTAAACAATTATGTGGAAGACTGGTTAAATAATCTTTATATTTCCCAGCAATATATTATTTTCAGCAGAATGGTGTATCTGCACATAATGTCATTTTCATGAGATAATATTTCATTAATACCTTTGACAATAAATGAATAGGAACTCATTGGTGGACGAAATCATTCGACATAATAAGATACCATTAAATTTTTTCTATATGCTAGAGTCCGTTCCAACTGATAAGGCGAAAGCAAAGGATGCACAATAGCAAAAAGTGGGCATTGTATTATATTTCTTATCCACTTCAACAACTTACATGTTTTTAGCATTTTTGGTCGAACTACAATGCTTAAGCCGATTCAGTGAGCAGGTTGATGAGCAATGTTGCAAGGGGCTTTTTTTGCTGACGAAACGCTCTCCTTATTAGTTGGAACAGGCTCTATTTGAAAACATAAGTTACATGAAATTGATAAACAAGGATTACATCTGTCAAAAGCATTCATCATCGAATTGAACTCTGTGTGTACCATGAGGGAAATTGTTTGTAACTACTAACAATTGCTGTTGAATTTGTTCATTGATTTGTGCGCAATTGTGTGTTTAAATAAAACACAATAAGAAATGGCATATTTCGGTTATACGCGATATTTAACATGCGTACCGTGCATACCAAATTTAAACACAAGCCCGTGTTTATTTTATTTTTCTTTATATAATTGTTTTAAGTCATGACTTAATACAATATGAGCTGCATACGTTACGCATCAATCGCCATCTAAAAGTTTGTATAGTTAGTAGAAATGAAATCAATTTTATTCTTTTTAAATAGATCACTCTGTGTATTGTTGAATATTTAGAAACAGATTTATATTGCGAAAATCATGAGTTTTTGGATTTGGATTTTGGAGTATTTTAAAAACTAAAAACCGAACTCTCATAATTCAAAGTTGAAATGAATGCAATTGTAGAAACCAAACCAGTGTTCACATCTTAGAAACATTGTATATACATATCAACTTATATATTTAAGTATATATATATATATATATATATATACAGTGGTGGAAAAGTCTTGCATCAGTTGCACAAATAAGATAAATTGCAGTTTACCTCATTATTTTCAAATATGTTTCATTTCATCATTGCAAAAAAAATACAGGTGCTTAAACACAATACTAGTAATAATAATAACCCAAATATTGATCCATAAAAAACGGAAACAATTCGATATATAAAATTTATTCAAAAACACAAAAATTGTACATTACATATAATAATAAATAATAAATAAATATAAATAATAAAACACCTATTTGTTTATTACAATACACACAAATTAATTTTAAACTATTTTAGTACTTAATAGGTCATCCTTTGTTTTTAATAACTGATTCACACCTCAACGGCATAGAATTCACCAGTTTATGTAATTCTTCCTCCGTAATGCAGCGATACCGTGCATCATTTAGGGGTTCGATTAATTCCACTTTTTTCTTAATATAACATTAGAAATCCTCTGCCAGAAGTTTTCTATGGGATTTAGATCCGGGGATCGTGCTGGCCAGTTTATTCCTTTAACTTTATTGGTCGATATTACACATTATCATCTTGAAAGATAAAGATTTTGTCAGGAAATAACTCTTTTCCACTAGGCCGCATCTTCTCCTGTAGGATATCAATGTATTTGGTTGCATTCATCATGCTAGATGCAACATGCAGTCTATCAACGTCTTCGGCAGATATGCAACCCCATAGCATGGCAGAGGTTGGATGTTTAATTATTGGCAGAACACACTGTCTTGAAAATTCTTCTCCAGGAAATCTTCTAGCATGATTGTTAATGTTAAAGGTAGATTCATCACAAAATAATATCTTCTGCCATTGTTCTGGAGCCCAATGGCGATGATACTTTGCCCATCTCAAACGGCAGATCTTTGTTTTTCTAATAGGAGGGGTTTCTTCCAGATTTAAGAAGTCTCCGCCTTACAGTAGAAGTTCATACACTTACATCAGTAACTTCGGACCACATTTTGGTTAAATCTGTCGAATTAAAACTTCTGTCTGCCAGGCTCGTCGTACGTAATACACTGTTGTCTCTCACTGATGTTTTTTTTGTATCAGAAACAGGTACAAATATTTAAACCAGTAATAGATTGGCTTAAGTAGAATTCAGTGGTACTATTCATTTTTCAAAAATCATTAACTTTATTTTTTTGAATTAAAAAATAAAATTTTGTTTGACAACTGCTGATGATACATAGAAAATGCATTTAAGCTGTAGAAGGTTATTACCTAATTGTAAAGTAAATCCAAACTGGCAAACACGTAAAAACTTGTCTGGCTTGTGATAAACTACGCAATTGGGAGAGGTCCAGGTATTATTCAAGCAGTTGGACATTTTTGTAATTAGAAGGCATTTAAGAATTTCATTTACCGCTAAATTAAATTTTCGCGTTTTTACTTTATCATGGGGTATAAAAATTAGAAACAAGTGCTGCTTCATGCAAAAAAAAACTCCAAACGCATACAGCATTTAAAAAAGTACTAATTTATTTCAGAATACCCATCATTTACTTAAATCAATTTTAACATAACAGAAAAAAACATAAAAAGAGTTTACCTCAAAAGTGAAAAGTGGATCACAATAAATGTTCAAAATGACGACCACCACGGAGAACACAAGATTGTGCACGTCGAAGCATTGAATTACATATCCTTGCCAAAACGGTAGGATCTTGCCGAATGCAATCGGCAGCGTCTTCAATGCGCACCCTTAATTCCCCGACTGTGTTCACTGGCGTAGAATAAACTAACTGTTTCATGTAGCACCACAAAAAGAAATCACAACTATTTAAATCTGGCGAACGAGCTGCCCATGGAACTGGCCCGTTTCGTCCAATCCACCTTTCAGGGTAGTTATTAACCATTTCCTTACATCCCTAGCACAATGAGGCGGAGCACCATCAAGCAAAATTCATATGTTATGTCATGTCTCTCAAGATACGTTTTCAAGAAATTCTGGTAGGACTTCGTTGAGAAAGTGTAAATACAGAGTTCTATTTAAACGACCAGGTAAAATGTATGGCCCAATAAGGTGATCACCTACAATGCCTGCCCATACATTTAGGCAAAACTGTTATTGGAAACTGTGTTCCACTATTCCGTGTGGATTCTCATCTGACCAAATGTGGGTATTATGGACATTAAACACCCCTTCTTGCGTAAATCCTGCCTCATCAGTAGATAACAAATTGAACAGGAAATTTAGTTGGTTTTGCACTTTTGAAGAAGCCATTCACAAAAATCGTGACTACGTACATAATCCGCTGGCTGCAAACCTTGAACGCGTTGAACGTGGTAAGGGTGTAGTCCCTGATCCCGCAAAATCCGCCAAACACTAGAATGGGTAATGCCATATTGTAACGCAAGTCTTCTAGTGCTAACACTAGGACTTTCCTCCACTAATTCCAAGACATGCTGTTTACATTAACAACCCTTTCTGCTCTTGGATGACCGCGATGATGGTTTTGTGGTTAATACGTGCCATAATCCCGTAAATGTTGGACTGTTCTAGTAAATGTACGGCTGTTTGGAATGCGGCGCTGAGGATATCGCTCTAAGTACATTTGCCTTGCCGTTAGAGCGTTTCTTTGAGCTTCCCCGTAAATAAGAAAACATCAGTAAGTTCAATGTTCGTAAAATTTTCCATTTTGGTAGGAACACTACTTGCCAGCTTCAGCAACAGACTGAATAGAAATTACTGACCTACCTAATAGTATTGGTTTGTGGCAGGTAATAAGAAATTTTTATGCACATCTATCTTACTCTCCTTTGCAATAACATGTCTTTGAACTCAAATTTTGTTATTATCCTGCGGCACTCAAACAATTTTGGGTCAGATTTTTAATTATTTTTTCTCAAATCTTAAGGGTCCCATTGCGAAAGACATGTTTTTTCTAGTTTGTATATATTGTAATCTACCATCGGATTTAATATTTGTACCTATTTCTGATACACCCTGTATATATATATAAATACTATAACATTCATAACATAATAAATAATTCTCCTAATTATGCTTCTAACTTCCATGTGAATCCAGGATGTTGTACTACAGTGTAAAGTTGATCCAATTTCTGATCGTAGCGTTCCATACCTGAATTTAATAAAGACATTAGTCCTGAATCATAGTTAATGCTTTGGTACAGCACATAATAGCTAACAGCTATAAGCTCTACCACTTTGTTCCCATGCATGTATTATATTTTTGTTGCACGTAAATATATTTCTCACCCAAAAAAATGTTAGGTGTTCTATTTCAAACTCAAAGATTGCTACTATGAAAATTCATTTTTAAATTTGAAATGAAATGTTTCCTTCTATGGAATCTTAACCCACCTGGCAGTCAGAAACTAATGGTAAGTTTACTAAATTAAGTTCACATATGTGATAACCATTTATTGTACCTTATTTATGCAGTACTTTTGGCAATTTTAAATCATCAGTTGTTTTTATTTATCCAACAATTTGTTCAACTTATTCCACTTTATATCAATCTTGAATACGTTGTCTACTAGTAAAAAACCACGGAATGGAAAGATCCCCTAGTAACGTAGCTGCGGTAATAATAGAGAAAGTTAATTTAGCTTATTTTGAGATACTTTAGTAGACTCGTTACCGAAATTCGAAATAAAAAGGTTAGCTATGGTAAACGAGTTATAACTGACACCCTGCATATATAGAGTTCATATACTCAACAATTTTCAGGAATTGTTACAAATAAGTCACTGACTGTTGATACTAGAAATGAAACTTATATGTTGTCATACTAACCAGTTTGTTTAAATAACCGTTACATAAAAAGATAATATTATATAAGTACTTAATCACAGTTTAATTCCTTCGAAGCAGTGTTTTATAAATTTCTGTTGTAAAAAAAATGGTTTCAACTGTGCAAGCTCATATTACGAATATGGACGAAGTTTTTCATCAAGCTCTTGAATGTTTCGTACCGATTATGGTTTGACAGTTGGCCCATACAATTAAAATTAGTACGTGCCCAAAACACTTAGCAGATAATCCTGCACAATGGTGGACTCCCGTTGGTAACATGTAACACGGTTTGGTAGAAACACTTTCGATGACTGTGTTATTTGTTCTCAGTCTTCTATAACTTCGTCTTCGAGATCGCTAGATCGCAACCCAGATGATGTTTGCTTATGGGATTATTTAAAAAAAGTATTTTTGAGCAAACTTAAATCAGTTGTACGAAACCGTCATACAAAATGTAGCGACTATTTTAGCCGTTTCCAGCATCGAACAGAGGCTGATGCCGTTCCAAGAAGAACGTGGGAGTGCTCTACAACACGGTGAACATGATACTGAAAAAATTGCATTAGTCTGTGTACAAGCGGAAAGGTTTTATTTTTCAAATTACTTCAAAATTAACAAACATATTGAGTATTTGAAAGCACCGCTTTCTTCTGAAAAGCTCCATATATAAAATGAATAGGTAGGTGTTAGATTTATTTATATATACGCCTTTATAATATATGTTTATAAAATGTTGCTAAGTATGGTAAAATATGTGAGAAACTTGTAGTTTACATCTAATCTGCAAATAAGATACTTTAACGGAAATGAGAGGAAATTATGCATGTTTGCCTTAAAGAACTCGAGTAGTTTGCGCATGTAGTCTGCGTAATGCATAAACGTATCTGAACGTAGTTTTTTTAAAGTGATATGTTGTTTCTTGCTGTATATGTTGATATTTATAAAGGGTGTACATTGTGTGTAAACAGGCGAAATGATAATCTCCAACGACAAATACTTCATGACAGAGATCAACAACTCGTATTACAGCGTTCAGATGCGGTTAGTTATCCGTCGTTTTCACAAGTCCGATTTGGGCGGTTACAAGTGCATCTCCAAGAACTCGATCGGAGACGCAGAGGGCAACATCCGTCTCTATGGTAAGCCGGTTTCAAATTACTTTCTGATTTACAGCTTCGAAACTATGAAATGCTGATGAGACTGACTTCAGAATTGGCGACGCAATAAAATGAAATTGGATTTTTTAAGAAAATCACTGAATTTTCAGCCACAACTGGTTTTGTATCGAAATCCGGTTCTGTTACGAGACAATACATGTCTGGTAGCATTTGAAGGACTCGATTTTTCTACTTCCTTTTATTGCGCTACAAATTTATTTCAATTCTGCGACACTTTTTAAAGTCGGATCACTTTACAAAGCCCCGGAGATAAACTAACGTATAGTTTTCAGATTTATGCTCACGTGTGATGGCCACACATTCGATTTGTTTCATTGGCAATCGTCTTTTATAGGAGTGTTGTTAAAATTTCAGAGATGGAAATGCAAGAGCGAACAGAGACGGAAGAGGAGGCCCTTCCAGAGGAGAACACCGATGAAGCGAGTTCCAACAATCGTCTGTACAATGGCTTCCAAGGCTCATTGACGGAACCGGGCGATAATAAAGTCAGGACCGAGGTCGACTCCTCAACGTCGATGGGCACGTCGTCGTCGATACGGGCGTCGTCCTATTTTCTACGGTCGGGCCACCTCTTGTTGATGCTGTTGCTCTTCTGACACCACCGTGCAATGCGATACGTGGACAGTGCGGTGTGGTGATAATGTGCCAAATCTATTCGTGCTTCGCTATCCAGCGCTCTGAGTAAAATATCTGTATTATACGGATTGTCTAGGAAATATTTCTGTAGTAAGATCAATGTTTAGGCTTTGTTGTTGCTAATTAGAGGCCTGCATAACGGAATAGTTCTTATTTTTTAATCTCATCGAGAAGTACATTAATATACATACAGATACTATAAATATGTTATTATGTTTATTACGTATACTTATGATTAGCAAATGATTCAGTTTTAATTTACTTTGTTATATACTCTGTTAACTACAGATCGATAAATGAATGAAGAAATAAATAATAATTAATATACGGTAGTGGAAATGTAAGAAATTTTGTAGCAAACGTCCACCCACCCGCGGCGTGAATCGACTCGGGTGTTTTAAAACACAAGTGATGACACTTTTTAAACAAGACTTTGATTGCGGAAGACGTAACTTTATTAGTAATTATCTCTAAGCGTACGATTCTCAATTAAGCGAAGTCGAGTTGAATTCGCGGACGTGGCCCCCATGCGAATGCGGATGAGGCATGCAATCTCACATACATTTGGCGGCGAGAACCGTTCGCATGCTAGGACCCATCCATTTGCCGCCCGTCAGGCCTTCGAGTACCCATTTGCCACCAATTCTCCACTACATCTATTGCCGCGATCTGGACATTGATAAAACGCTCTCGCATATGTACGTTCGTCTGTTTCGGCACGCGTGCCGCCGTGATAGCTGCGAAGCTGTAAAATGTTTTCAACAGGCCACTGCGACCGGCTAAATCTCGAGATGCACATTTATTCCAAATGGCTTTCCTATTACGTATACGCCGAATCATAAATCTCCGTTTCCAAGTTGTCTCTGCAGCCGAACTCTCTCCCCGTGTAACGAGACACCTCAAATCAACTTATAAGTTGTAAGCATAAGTTCGACACATGGCCTGCAGGCGTCGGTCGCCGCCGCCTCCGCTGCCGCACTACATCATTCTCCAGGAAGATGTACATCTTGTCGTGCGGGTTTGCTTTTACCTGTTGAATGAGTACGCCCAGTGTTTGCTAACGGACGCGGTGATTCCTTGATCTTTTAAAGGACTTTCGAATTATCCGGAACGATACCGACCGGACCGGAGCAAACCGGGCCGCGCTAACCGGTGGCAGTCCGATACGTTCGTTCCCGTTCTGTGTGACATAGCATTGTGGGCAGACATTAGCGCTACATTTAGCGAAGTAGCAGCATCCGCTTGGATCCATTACGGCGGCTTCCCGACTGGACGCACGCACGGCTCGAGCTTTTAATGCTCTAAGTTCATTCGGTTCGTCGATTCTGCACGGATCCGTCATAGCGGGGCCCTAGAGGATATGCAAACAAGCCGAGATCGATTTATCGTCTTGTAACCGGCAGAAATAATGTGATTCAAAATTAAATTTCCAACCCTTGTTCTGGCATGCGAATGATGGCACGCTGCTGGCCGGGGGGCAGGGCCGCGACAAGCGGGGCGCGTGCCTTGCTAAATCTCTCGCCGGAACGTAGTTGCCCTGGACGGAACAAACTACACCACCAAAGCTCGTCTCGATACGTCCGTCTAGAGAAACAACCGAATTCATTCATCCTCCATGAAACTACGGGACGGTGCCCGGCATTTCTAAATCCTTTCTTCTTGCTACAAATGTACCCTGAGAAGGTGAACGGACACATCTTCTCGGGATGGACGAGTACTATGAGATACAAATGTGACGAGTTCGCCCTGCGTAAATCTCGACGAAAGAACGTCGAGCGAACGCTACTGCAAATTCTTCATAATTCCAGTCTACTTATTAACAGCATGCCCTTCGCTCCCGAACTTCTTGAGCGTGCGTTTTTGGATTTAATAAATGTTATCTACATTCTGCGCATAGTTCTCAACAGTCAATTTCTATCTTTAAGCGAGTTCACTATGTACATTATGCAAATGTTCGACCATTTTTACTCTCTGTACTACATAGAAATACAAAGCAATAATGAAACCTATTAATTTAAGCCATCATTAATTTATGAACGTGCTAAGCTCGCGCATACTGCAGAATAACACCAAAGCGCTCTATTTATCAGCTACGTCTACCGTAACGATTTGCTACTAGTCCCGTTTGGGAAACTCTGACATTGCTCCATGATACTTCATATTAAATACGAGTACATTCGGATAATAACTGAATTAAGAAAATGTAGATGCACATGACATAGCGCTGCTTCATTTTACGTATGTTGCCCTTTGTGTAAACGCCTACGGCTAAAGAGACACATTTTAACAAAATCGGTTTCGTAGTTTACTTTTCGACACATATTCGAGTTATTAAATAAACATTGTACAACTGGAAAAAATTTTCATTATTGTATCCACAAAAGAGTATCTAAAAATTCTCAGGTGTACTAAAAGTGAAAACCTTACGTTTCTAAATTTTTTAGTTAGTTTGTTAAACTCTAGAACCTTCTGACACTAGCACTTCGACAAAAACAAGTCACTACGTAATTTATTCATTTACTCGAATTTCCCGATATTCATCAGTACTGATATTATTTCTGTCACGGTACTGTTGGAGACTTCCAGTTAAATTAGTCGCCTTAAGACACGCGGATAAAATGCATTTTCATTATACCTTCGGTTTTCCAAATCTATACATGATTTACTTATAGGTAGGATATATTTTTTCAATAATATAACTAACTGGAGTATGTGTGCAGAGATCTACCCCTTGAAATTTTCTATATGAGTTAAAACTTAATATTTTTAATCAAATTTTCGCGAGGAGGTTAACTACAGAATTGTCTAAAAACAATACTTTTAAAATTGTTTCTAATGTAATTGTGTGTACAATAAACATTGAAATTGAACTGATAAGATCGGTGCTATTCGCTTATCAAAATGTTTCGAAAACTGGCGGAAGAAGTATAAACATTACAGGCGTACAAATGAAAAATAAATAGACCGGAATTTAGCCTCACTTGATTGCCAAAATAATTTCGCGTTGCTATCAATACCACGTACATTTTTTTCTTGCACCCCGAAACTTGACCAAGCGGTATCCTAATATTCCTTTGGTAACTAGTAAATATGTAATAGTTGTTTTAGTAAAAACATATACAACAAAATTAATAAGAAGCCATATTGAGATTATTTCTTGGTACCGCAACTTATCCTTAAAACTGGCATACAGTAAATTTAAAATTCGCCTCCCTTTTATGTTAAACAAAAAGTCAAAACGGAATTCGGACTGACGAACTAAATCCAACAAACTGTATTGAGACGGATCGCATGAAATTGTTTTGGGTTTTGTTCAGATCCGTATCGTAATATCGGTAGTGTCAAGTGTCAAATATTCTAAGGGATATACTGGCATAGATCGAACGGTATAACCCATGAAAAGTTGCATTTGTATCTGCAATCAGGCGCATTTTAAAATTGCGTATGCGTTTTCGGGATAGAGTTGCAGAGATAACATTTAACTTAAAAGTTAATATAATGCGAGAATTTCTAGAGGATTTGGGGGTTAGAAACATGTTAAACTATGTTTAAAAACTGCATGTAACTACGTTAAGTATCGGTTTTGGACATACTAAACCAACGTTTTCGTTAATATAATTCTGTATGCTTTGTTATTCAAGTGTACAGTTTAATGAAAGCGTAAATGTATTTTAGCCTTTGGCATATTTGTGTAGTGTAATTCAAATAAAGTTTTAAAGTTGATGTAGACATTTAGTTATGACAAGCAACACAAATTAAATTAATTTTTTTTTGTAAAAACAATAGAAGCTTTCGTTGAAGCACAGTTGCACGCTTTGACACAGTTAATTTTAATTTTGCAATTCTAGAAAGCAAAAAAGCTGAGGTTGAAGAAAGAAATTTGAACGCTCCGCAGGTAAATAGTTGTAAGTTCATATTAAACGTAAAACTGTAACGGCGTTTTCGTGAGAAATTACTTCGCGTTGAAAGATTGTAACAAATTGTTTCCGGATTCTTTTAGACAAACCTAAAATCAGAAAGAAATATATCTGCATAATTTAGCGAGTCATTGATTTGAATAACGAAAAGTGGATGCCGTGCTCATTATACAGCAAACTGTTTCTTAAATCAGATTGCTGTTCAAGTCTTAAAGATTATCTTGGCTCTTTTAAATATCAATTTCAACTGTTCACACCTCATTAAGTTTCAATTTTACAGCTATTGTCCCATCTGGGTTACAGCCTAGGGTAGCATGCATCGGAAGTCCGCGCACGACACTCGCTCCCTACGCCTCACGACGCAATTATTATCTATTTAACCTGGCCAACAACAGAGGAATAACGTAGATGAAGTTACTTCAAACGTTGATTAGTGATTAATAGGTCTATGTATTACTGCAACTGTCAACGCATTTCCTTCGCTGTCACATAATTCAGCATTTTGATGTTCTACATTATCTATTCAGGAAAATATACATATCTATACGCGTTTATGGTATTCATTTGTAACGGATAAGAAGTTCGGTGCTCCGTTCTCTGCAAAGGATGAAAATCTGTATGAATTAGCTCCATGGATACGCATATTCGTTGATTCCGTGAGAAGGAAATTTATAGCCACATATTTACTTTGTAAACATCACAGTGCGCTTCTGTTAGTACACCGAAATGAATCCGTAAAATTCTTAACCGCTGGTTATATATATTTGCGTTACGAAAATATAAATCGGCTGCATCTCTACTAGTGGATTAGGATTTGCAAAAAATTCAGAATAAGAATTCGCATCTGTAAGCAACAAAATATTTCGTATAGTAAGTGAATTTTTGCGACCATTAACTAATAATAATTACCATCAAAGCCTTGCCAATCCTATTTGTGAGCCATACCCTCAGTGAATAACATCACAAGCTAATAAAGATTTAAAGCGTTTATTCCTAACTCCTTAACATATTTTCTACATTCATGTGAAATCATATTTAGCAGATTTACAGGTTACCCGGAGCTTTCCTCAGTAAGTAGAACAAGGTAGGTAGGTGTATGTACCCAGCAACGGTAATATTCTATAAGTCTTCTGATGTTCTGGAGCTCGGAATGTTTAGCGCAGCTGTCAAAGCTTCTTTCCATGTTAAGTACTGAGACCTGGAATTCAACATGTATAACTTATCATTGTTTAATCTCGGTAATTTTGTTTGCCGTTTTCAAACGCAATTTGATTATAAGCAGCACGTGTGGGGCAGATTCATTTAGGGAAACAATATGTATACATTTTCGAAACCAAATAGAAGATCGACTCAAAATACAGACCCGGCACATTTTTCATTCCGTTCTGGAATCTGACTAGGGCCACAAATCATATAACAAACTGACAATAGAAGCTTCTCACTCTTTTGCCAAACTGAATTTTAGACGGAGGTGGGCGTAAAAGATGCTCAGCAACATTTTTCGATTATAATTAAAAGCTATTTGAAATTTTCTGCTTCCGCTGTAAGATCCGGTCTGCTAACAAAGAAATTTGTAATTAATGTAATTAAATTAACCTAGGTAACCATTAAGTGTTTTTATTGGTGTTTTGTAGAACATGATCGTAGTACAAAGCACTTTTAGTTTCTTTTTGAAATATTTACTTCATTTTTAAACTAGTGTCAGTTATTTAGAAAATAGAAGAATGCACTCTTATGTAAATAATCCAAATATTTTTAGCAGTGTTCTAAAATGACTTTCAATTGGGTTATGATTATCAATTATATATATATATACAGGGTGTTTAAAAAATACGTTCAGATATTTTACCCAGTTATAGATCTCATCCATACAAAAAAAGTCGTAATAAACTTGATTTTCAAGATACAGCCAAATTATTAACGCAGAGTAGGAGTGCAGAATCGTATTTATCACGTCTGCTATTGAAGTAGGTAAAACAATATTTGTTTGAGTTTTTGTAAGTGTCAGTATTGTTGTTGGAATATGTATACCAACGCGGAAATTGCAGATATACATTTTATGTATGGTAAGGCCAATGCTAATTCTTATAAGGCACGTCGCTTGTATGCCGAAGCATTTCCGAACCGGGCCTTTCCGTGTGACAAATTTGCATCAACTTTAATCCGAAGTTGGCACATTTAAATCAAGAAACGGTGGTAGTCGGCCTATACCAGTTTCGGGTCTGGTACAACTGGGCGCCGCCGACTGTGCGCCGCCGACTGGGCGCCGCTGACTGGGTGCCGGCCGACTCGGCGCCAAGCCAACTAGGCGCGAAGCCAACTGGGCGCACGCCAACTCGGCGCCAAGCCAACTCGGCGCTAGCCCAAAAATAATATTTAAATTAAAAAGGGAATAAAGCCACACCCTAAGAAAATACAAATGTTGAAAGTTGCTGTTTTGCAAAACACTTAACTTCTTTTCACTTTATTCTATAAATCAGACTCCTTTTGCTTAAGGCTGATCCTCCCGGTCAAAATTGGTTGTTTTTTCATTTTTTGGGTGTAATTCATTTTTTTTATTATATGTATCATACATCAAATTACGCGTATTTTTAATATCTACCACGCTGAATATGTTTCATTATTTTAAAAAAATGTATCACGTTTAAAGTAGACCGCAATCGTTTTATTTTTATTGTTTTTGCATTCTTTGGTATCTAGATCTAAAGATAGCCTTTTGATTTTTTGGATTAACATTAATAATACTATTCCCTAGCCCGCTGAATCTAAAACAAGACGAAAAAAAAATTATTTATTTAAATAAAAGCAAGAACGTAGAGGACGATGTATCTTCATGTCTATGATACTTTTAGAAAAGAAAATAAGCAGACATGTGTAAAATGCTGTACTTGATATAAATCAATAATAACCAGTTTTAAAAAAAGGTGTATTGTTTAAATAATCACATGTCATTTTTGTATATTTTGCACATTTAGTTCTCCAACTTGGCCGCGAGAGGCGCTGTAGATTGTTCAGGTAGAAACTTCGGTTTCAAGCCAACTTTATTACGGTGATGGGTAGATAATCGTTTTATTACCCGGCCATAATGGAACATTTTATGTATTGACAAACCAAATGTGTCTTTGAATTCAAAAAGTTGCAAACTAACAAATAAAAGAAAATTATAATTAGTCTTACTAGATTCATGGCAATGTATATGCAATTGTTATGTATTTAAAAAAAATGTATATACCGTATGTCTCCGAATACAGTTTACAAGAGGAACAAAATTTATTTTTGATTTTACCAAAAAATGACGAAAAAAATAGAAAATTTTGCATGATTTGAAATACATATGTACCTATTTCTGTTATTAAAACTATTTAGGTTATTCTTTTTTTAATCAAATTTTTTGGTATCACTATTTTCGTTCGTGCAGTACTTTTTAAAAGTCTGTTTTAGTTGGCTTTGAAATGTTAACAAATTTATGTTTTCGAATTTAGTTTAGTAGAGAGAAAAAAATGTTTATTTTTCATTTTACAAAAAAATACAATTATATATTCAAAATTAATATATTAGTACAAATGGTCTTAGAAATAAAAAAACAAAAAATATAAAGCTATAACCTAGAGATTGATGTAAATAATACAACAAACAACAATGATTTTTGCGAGCATTTGTATTTTCGCAAGCGTTGCCTTTTTTTTAATTTGCTATTTGTCTGCAATGCTTTTGTGTGTAGAAGCCTGGTCCATTTCTCAACATTTTCTTTTGAAATATGTAGGAATCACTATTGCTGTTGAAAGACAAAGCAGCACCTTTACACCTTGCTGTGTACCCACCTTTCAACGAAAAGTTTACCCTTTTTCCACCAACAAATTTTCCTACAATAGACTTGTAACATTCCGCCAAATTGTTGTTGACGTTATGCAACAAGCTCCACGCATGATCTGCCACTCTCCTGTTGCGCGAAACAATCTCATTGTAAAAATTATTTTGTTTTAGCTTTTCTACCGCATTTGCTTCTCCTACCACTCGTTTCAAAATTCTTTTTTCTTCGGTGCCAAAGAGCTTTGGTTACGAATGCATTCCGTATGATCTCCAAACACATGTAATGGTCCGTTTTCTATATCCCTTTTTAATTGCATTACTCTCTCTGGGAATGCCATACCATCAACTTTTGGTCCAGAAAACTATGGCTGAACTAATACCTATTCTCAGTTTATCCAGTTTTAACCCCAAAACCTTTCTTTGTTCAATGTCGTATGCGGTATTATTTTTTAAATCGGTCAGTTTAGTCATGTAATTTCTCAATACATGATTTTTGCATTCGATTTTTTCTACGTGGAATTGAGGTCCATATGGTGCAGCTAACAATACTTTTTTTGTACACGTTGCTGTCACCATCAGCAATTCTTTCCATACATTAAATTGTGCATTGAGATCGACTTTTTGAATCCTTCTACTATAACGTCGGCTTCCATTGAGGTAGAAGTCCCATTATGGTTTTTATAACAGATGTGAGGGTTTGGATCAGTTTTGTCTTTCTCATTGTCACATATTCTGCAGTACTTATTGCGCACTCCCATGAATCAGATTTTTTTAGTTTTAGCTCCGATCATAGCTGCCACTACGTCAGAACATTTGTTGTACAATTTATTAGACATAAATGGTACATCTATGGATATGGAATTTGACAAGAAACAAAAACTTCAATGAAAACAACGTACTAGGTTTTTAAAAATATAAAGTACATACTAATAAAAAATTATGTAATAGCTATTTGTTCATCTAGGCAAGAAAGTGCATCTGCTCCTCCCAAGGCCTGGAGGAAAAGGTACTTTCTTCGAGAGGTGAATACATTACATAATCATATTAAGTGGATAAATTCTAACAAGTCACGGGTGCTATATAAAATTTTACCAACACCTCAAAATTCAAAATAAACATTGAATATGATTAATAATAATTTTTTTAATGGCATTTCTAAATTAAATTCCTTGATAATTTTTGCATTATTGTGGTTAAGTATTTTCAATATTGAAAACATTATTATATCTACCACAAGGCACGTTTACTATTTGTTTATTGCCCACCTTGATTTATCATTCTTTGAAGTCGTAAAATAAGGGTACGAAAACAGGTAGACAGTTCAACCCCTGAAATATAGTAATAAGACAAGCTGTAATGTTGGTTGCGTTATAGCCAAAAGAAAGGGGCAGATTTGAAATCTGCACTTGGGTTAGATCAGCCTTAAGTGTCTTACACTGCAATATCCCTATTCATTTTTGAGTAGTTTATATACATATATTCAAACAAAGACCAGAGTCGACCTAGCTATAAGTTATGTATAAAAAAGAGCCTTCGAGACAACCGCTAACTATGAAGTTTCTATTAAGATAAAAGAACATTAAAGGGGTAACAGGGATCATTTTTACTTCTGTATGTAGTGGATCCGACTTTATCGTCAAGTTTAATTGCTGGAAATTACAGGAACAATTTTTAACCCCACCTTATTTTCACTGATCACATAAACGTTGCACGCCTTAGAGTTTTAAGCTCAGCTTGTAAATTCTCTTCAAAAAAATAACGAGCCTCTCGGTATCAATTCTCAGAATAAACCGTGACGCGTGATATCACGATAATTTCTAAAAATGCCTTTAAATATCATGAAATACATATAACAATACACATACCAACAATAGCTGGCGGGATAACAACAGGTGGCGTAGGATACTCTGTTTATGAATTAAAAACATGAAATGTATTTAACGACCATTCAAATACAAGAAAACCAGACGAACGTTACAATACGTTGTAGTCTCTAGTGGATATACCGGTTGCATAACCAAATACTGCTGGTGCCAGTTAAACGGTCACCAAAATTAAACAACGGAGGCACGGTTTACTACTAGAATAGCTAGCCCGTTAAGTGCTACAACAACAACCACCGGCCGTGCTTCGAAGGACACGTTAAAGCCGTCGGTCCCGTCTATCACTACTGTAGGGTGGTAGTCGTTAGATCAAGTGAGAGCCGTTAGCTCAACCTGAAAACTCTGACACGAGACTCCGCCACGACCATACGAATTATTATTATTAGTACATGTATCATACTTGCTGCATTTATTGGAAAATGTATACAGCATATTTAATTCCATACATGCACCATCTTCACACATGTCAAATTAGAGAACCAGGCAGCTGTCAGCGATAGTTCAATAAAACTGTCTTATATTTATGAACATATGGCAACGTTGTTAAAACATCGCCGACATATTTCAGGTATTAATAAATACCTCCACGCTCTTTAAACATTAATTAAATATTCAATTAGCAGATCTACTTAGATTTTGGAGTAAATTTTGAATCTATTACTGCATCAAATTATTGAACTTATAAATTCAATATATTTTTTTAGAAATTCCATAGTGAACTTCACTCTAAGACTTCAATACAGTTTGATGACACAAATTCATTATGAAGAAGAGTGCAGACTTTTAACAACTAAGAGTTATAATTTGATTTATAGTACAACAACACTTAATAATTTGTTGTTATAACATGTAACAATTGATTCAAAAAATGCAACTTTTATAAGTCATATCGCAGTCTGCGTATTAATTTTATTTATAGAATTACGTTAATTGTTGATTATTAATTCCATTTTCTGCAATCAACATTTGATATTATAACCTACATGCAAATAGTCTCATACCCGCTTTAAAAGTTACTAACTTGACAGGTAAAGAAAATTTGTTGCCTTCTTTCTAAGTTACTTTTATGCAACTAAGTCATAGACGGAGAAAAATTGTCTCCACACTTGACTTTAACAAATTCGTCAATTTTATCTAAGATTCCATACATTATTCAGTAAATAACCATTCGCGGTTGCTTTGAATGGTCTATAAAATCTGGAAACACAAAAATGGAATTGCCAGTTGCGTATTGTATTTTCATTATTTTAGTCACACACAACACGCCTCGACACTGCGCAAGCGGTACAAACGAGGATCATGATAAAGAAAGAAAGAAAGAAAAAGATTTATTATCATATTTTAGTTTCTAGAGAATTTCTAAGGGGAATCAACCTGCTGGCACCACATTGGGGATGCGACAAGTAGCCTCCTGGTGATGAGCCATTCTTGCCAAACCTCCTTTCTTGAATGTCTGTACAAGACTCCTGATGGTTCACTGCCTTGGTGCCAGACGACTGGTTTCTTTTACAGCACTCTTAAAGCCAAAACAGATCATTTTTATTCAAAGAATAATTATTGTACCATATAAATAATAATGATATCTAGAACTTCCGCTTTCTGTGCAAGTGACTATAACTGTCTTATTTCAAATATTATATTTTTGGAAACGAGACAACATTTTAAATATACTACACTACTAAAATCAATCGTGCTTTTTTGATAATAAACTGTTTCGCTGTTCAATCTTTTAATTAAATGTTTTGAAGGTACGAAATAACCAATGACAGTTTTTAATTAAAAAATTTAACTTTAAAAATTTATAATTTTAAAAGTAAACAAGTAATAAAAATGTTTATTATTAAATTGAAACAATAATTGTTAGAAGCAGAACCGGAAAAACATTTTCTTGTTTTGCGGAAATGTGAAGTATACAGAGTGTCCCATTTGAAATAATAAATTTAGGGTCACTTCCAGTGAAACCGAGTTTACTAGAAAATCTAATTAGAATACTATACACCTATAATCACTTAAATTTTTCTACGATATATTAATAAATAACGAAAATAAAGAGTTGCAACAATTTTCGTTGGCAGCCCGTATTTCCTGTTGTAATGTCCATCGCTAAAGTATACATTCCAGAGACATTTCTGATTCGTAAAGTCTTCATAATCGTATGTACTAAAATAGGCCATTTGAAAATTATGAGCATGTAATATAATATACCATTTGTTGCATTTAACCACTGTGGGCATTAATCAAGACAACTAGCTGTGATTTTAATTATTAAATTTATTTTTATATTTGGTTTTAATACATATCTATAGTTGGTCAAAAGTATAGAATAATGCAAATATTTCTAATACGGTGAACGCGATTTCGATAAAATTTTCTACATGAAGGTTCCAATATCTAGCGGATACAATGAATATATTGACGGTTTAAAATTTAAATAGACTAGCGTGAAATATTGATACAACTCTTTTTTGGGAGTTCAGTAGTGTAAGGTGCCTTTATTTTTAATAACTCTAGAAATACTGAGCAATAATATTTCGTAATTGTTATATAGCAGTTAAAAAAAGCAAAAGAATGTGAGAAATGTAAATAGTTTTGTAAAATTGTGATTGGTTGGTATTGATGTTGAACAGGTTTTCACAACTGTTTTATTAATTTAAAATTTATAATTTTTATTGATATCGTATATTTTATATATAATTTATAATTGTCATTTAGATGTAGTTTTGAATAAATGTCCCAAGTGCACGGTGCGGCTTACATATGTTAAGTACAGCGGTAAACAAATTACGAGAAATATATTTAAATACATTCCTCCTAAAAAATATACTCCGTATAATAAAATTTTCATTGCATAAGTATTCTCGGAAAGTTATTTGCTTGATGTTAATTACAATGTCTCATTATTACTAGGCACCGACAACAAAATATGCAGAAACATTATAAGTATTATTAAACAGTGTAAAAAATACTTATAATTATTTCTTTATAATTGATCTGAAAACAAATATATTAAATGAAATTTGAAGACTTTTTTCTGCTGTTAGTATTATCGAATTTTGCAAAATGTATTCATTAATATGGGATTTGTATGTTTTAACAATATAGAATTTATTGTAAAAAGTTTATCAATGTTTTAAAGTAGTTAACACATTTTCATAAAACATATAATTTTGTTAAATTTAGTTGTTTGTTTCTTAAGTAATGTGGGGTTATGTGTGTTCTTTGTCTTGTAATTTCTGACTGCTTAAGCCGTTTGACCTTGTGGAACTGTGATGTAATTTCGTATACTTCATAGGTAACTAATTCGGCAATTTAGAAATACTTTGCAAGAAACTATAGATATATATTTATTTTTACTAAAAAAGTTCTTGTAATAGTTGACCTCTGAAGGAGCCTATTTCTCGTTTCGAAACTTAAATTGGAGCAAAGATGTAAATTTTTCTTTTGGGGATATTTTGTACTGGTGCTGCCTTTTTCAACATATTTTCCCGGGCATATTGTTTTAACAAAAATAATTCTTAAAAAATGCGTATACGTAAACATTCTTCCGGTAATATTAACTCCACTAAGTAATTGTTACTATAACAGCAAACTTTTTTTTAATTCATATATGGAGCACCAAAGCGAATATAGAAAAACGGTACCTGTACTCGTCTCTACTTACCTTATCTAGTAATAGTAGTAATAATGACAATATCACAACTTTGTGTAGCATCAAGTGTTGTTGGGCACGTCAAAAGAACCCTCAAACAAGCTAAATTTCCAGGTGTGGTAGAATCGCTCCCTGGCGTCGGTGGTTAGCCATAGTAGCAGAAATAGGCCGACGTTAAATAAAACAAACAAACAACAGTTTTGTAACCATAGTTTTACATACGGAACATTTAATGTAACAAATAATGGCTACATGCGACCTCTGTTAATGTATTCTTTTTTCTAGGGGATATAATGGACCACATACGTGCATAACGTACGATGCTGTCAACCAAGCATACCTAGATGCCCGGAAACGAATTCGTAAGTTTCTCAACCATTGCTTCCTTTCTTCGAAATTTTAAATGTCTTAGCAAGTAATGTACGTAGTTGCAACATCATTGTCGTTTCATTAGCACAATGCAGCCGATAGTACATTTTTACTTTCCATTAGATGGATTTGGTATTTGGGACCTGACCTTTGACCAATCTTCTTCTTTTTTGTTTATTCAAACTCAATGCACAGTAATTTTTACTTCCCCCTTTTCAATTTCCAATACTAAAGTTGTATATTTTCATACAGCCGTGGCCCATCCTATCGGTGATTGGAAACCCGAACATGTAAAAACAGTAGGAGAAGTACTCTTGGATATTTCCGTAAACTTGGCAAGAACGTAAGTTTCTCACCGATAACTCACCTCAGTTTTCTCACATACACCTTATTTACAGGTACGGATTATCCTACGAAGAAATAGAAAAAGGTTTACCATTGATCGACACTTCTAGAACATTAATAAGAGAAATGTGCCCTCCATATTTATCAAACGTGGAATGCAGACCCGGAAAATACAGAAGGTTTGATGGCCTCTGCACGAATTTAGAACACCCAACTTGGGGTGCTACCAACACTCCATTTACTAGGTAACACTGTCAGGAACTGGATATGAAGTGCTACATTATAAATCTATTATCAATTAGTTTGTAAAAACGGATATTACATATATGGATACACTGATCATAAGTTATTCTGATGAGAAGTATTTGCATACTTGTATACCTAACTACCGCCGGCATTTAACCCAATACAAATAGATAAACGGCAAACTGTCCATTATCCGTGCTTATCACCGTATAAACGTGCACGATACTATACGTACAATTTCTATTGACGAAAGTAAAATAGTAGAATGGTAAGTTTATTAGACACATCCCACAAAACTTATATGTCTTCTGGACCAAAGAAAAAAGCGGGCCGCGGATAATTCGCGCACAGATAATCGACAGTTTACTGTACATTTATTGTCCACATCTGCTTGATGAGAATGTCGATATAAGGTCATTCCAAAGCCAATCAGTACTTAAGGTGTATTTCATCTAAACATGTTATATAAGATAGTAGCATACGAGGTCTGATCAAAATGTATCCACAATGGTTTCATAAGTTTGCAATGACTGAACTCTGAGGGATATGGTTTTGCATAAAGTGACCATGGCATCTATTACACATATGCTGTGAATCACGTTGACCTTACTCAGTCGGTTGCTTCACAGTAGAGTTTTTTTGGTGAAATATGGGTAACTATTTGGCGCATTTATCATGTCTGAAAAAAGCGATCAACGGATTTGTATCAGATTTTTTCAACAATTTGGAGACACTTGCAAAAATACATATTTAAAGTTACAGAAAGTCTACGGGGAAGATTATATGAGCCGTGCATAAGTTTACGAGTGGTATAAATGCTTTAAAAATGGCCGTAAAACTGCTGAGAGTGATCCGCGTAAGTGAAAAAATATAGAAGGTGTGCGCACAGCTGTCCGGGAAAATCGCCGAATCACTATTCGTGAGTTATCTTCAGACCTATGCATTAGTTTCGGTTCAGTTCAATCAATTCTTACGAAAGATTTGGGCATGAGACAAGTCTCAGCCAAATTTGTACCAAAACTCCTCACAGTTGAGCAAAAACATGCCCGTGTTTCAGTTGCTAATGAGTGGCTTGAGTGCGTAAAACGACGAAAACTTTATAAAAACCTAGCAAAGCACGACAAAGCCGCAGCAATGTTAAGACGATGCTGACTGTTTTTTTCGATTACAAGGGAATTGTGCATCAAGAATACGCTCCATCGGGCCAGATAATCAACAAGGAATATTACTGCCAAGTTCTGCGACGTTTGAGGGACGTAGTTCGTCGGAAAAGGCCGAACTTGCATGAGAATGACGAGTGGCAATTGCATCATGACAATGCCCCTGTCCACGCATCAAAGCCATTCTGCATACATTTTGATCAGACCTCGTACTATTATTAGTTAAAAAGAGGCATATTGCCCTATGCCCGGCAATAATCTCTCCAAAGAGTACAGAGCCATCAGAAATGCTTGATTGAGTTGACAATGATTGAAACTAAATTTGAATTGCAAATCAATTAAAATCCCTGTGATATGATTTAATACCTGACATTTCTAATCAATATGGTTTATTAAAAGGGATGCATTATTGTTGTTTTGGCAATAATAAAGTTTTCATGGTTTAAGCAGTATTATCGTCTGTGTAGCTAAGCATTCCTAGTAGCTCTAGTCACTTGTCCATTAATATTAATGTTTTCTTCAAATAAAAGTACCTTTATATATTTTAAAAATCGTTTGCTGCGTCTGTGGGCGAAGTTATAGTGAAATTGGTAACTTTTCATGTATCTACTAATTACTAGTATTGTCATCTTACTCAATCATGTTTGATTCCTCTGTATTATTTCTTAGTAGTTTCAAAACCAATACGTTATCTGTGGAGAAACGTCAAAACATCAATTAAAATTAGAAAATATTTGCAAAATGTTCATAATAAATACTACTTTAGATGCATTAAAATAAGTTTTTACTACTAATGCAAAGCGTAGTGGAAATAACACCAACAGCTTTATTATAAAAAGCAAATAGTAGAAAAGTTAGGTTATGATGTTATTTATTCATGGACAGAAACCAGTTATCATATGTATGACCAGTGACATTACTTGAGATTTCTAACGCCACCCCGTTGTTTCTAGTAGAGTAAACCCAAAATGAGAAATACATAGACGTCATAGTACGCACTGGGCCAAATTACGTCCGGACGAGTTTCTGTTAAGGGTGAAGGACGATAACTAGCATATCACATAGGAGTTCGTTTGCTTTCATATTCACACTGCTTACACTACTAACAAAAATATTTTTGATCCCTAATATACATCACTGTGTTACACCACTCTTGGATCTTGACGCGCAAGTTTTGATGACGTCTATGTATTTCTAATTTTGGGTTTGCTCTACGTCCTTTTTGATCATACAATAACTTACTAAAAAATAATATCGTATTACAGCAGTTATCAGAATATCAATAATTCTGTTTGAAAATAATCAATATCTCAATATAATTGATAGTAAACTTTTATCGTAGTTTACCAGCATGGTGCAAAAATATGCCTCTCTTTTATGTATATGTAGAGTCTCATGCAATTATTTACGAAAACAACCAAAAATTTGTTATTTCTGCATTATATTTATAATAGGTAATTTTACTATCTACCGCTATTTTGGAAGAGTTCTGAAATTCTATCACAGAAAGAAAAATTCGCATCTCGTACAGACTTCAACAGACAAAACAAAAAAACAGTAGCAGGCAACATAAACCATATAAATCAAAATTATCAATGCTTTCCCACTGTAATTAAAATCTTGGTTAAATAACTGCAAGAATAACAAATCATGTCTTCAGAACAATAAAAATTGAAGCCGACTATTGTTAAAATTCGCTAACAAGACGAGACCTGGAAAAAATCTACGTCATCGTGTAATCTGAAGTGAAATAGTCATATGACTTTAAAAACGAATTGTCTGTGTTTAATCTCTCACACTCTCACTAACGCAAGTCATGACCTTTAACTGGAAATTGCAATAACTGTAATATGCAAATTAATAAATTTACATTTATTTTTATATATGAACATATGCACATTAGCCGGAATGATCTTCAGAAATAATAATTATAAGACTATTGATCAACTTTCTATCTGTATTACTGATTACTCGTTAGAAGTATAATAATTCGACGTTATGTTCACGATAAGCTGTAAACATCTTACCATTGTATATTTTGAAATAGGTTAATTGGGCCACTTTTCGCCGATGGAATGTCAGCTCCTCGCATAAGTGTAACAGGAAACCAACTACCCCTTTCCAGAATAGTATCGCGAACAATGCATCCCGACGAAGGTTTCCACGATCACGCTGGTACTGTAATGGTCATCGCATGGGGACAATTTATGGATCACGATTTTACACTTACCGGAACACCTTTAGGTAAGACCTCTTTTTAATCAGTTGAAATTGTAGAACAATTCAAACAAAAATTGAAGTATTTTATTTCAATAAACTATGTATATGTTACGGTAAATGTAAATAAGTCGAGGATTATGCATAATAAACGGCAATTATTTATAATCACCAGTAAATTTGGTAAATGTAACAAATTTCTTTAAATTTAAATGAATTTATTACAGTTATCGGCAGTTATATACAGGGAATTTTTCTTTTTAGTATACATTGCATATGTATACTTTTAAAAAGAACGCGTCAAATTCGCCTATTGTGTAGGCAACCAACTATACAGACAACTCAAGCATGCTGTGACCACAGCAATCAAATTAATTCAATGCTAAAAAATTAAATTAATCTTTATTTAGTGTCAAACAACTGTTAGAAAATTTAAATCAGAGGGATGCGTAATAAATTCCCATAAAATAAAAACTGAAAGTAATCACGTTTTAACCGAAGAAATGAAATGGAATATTTTATGCTACGTTGAAGAAAACCCGATAGTATCACACACAACTCAAGCATGCTGTGACCACAGCAATCAAATTAATTCAATGTCAAAAAATAAAATTAGTCTTTATTTAGTATCTTCTTGCGTTTTTTATACAATCATGTACGGGGTGGACGATTTTCGATGGTTTTAAATGGGAATATCCGTTATTAATGAAGCTACAGAAAAACTGATAGTGCATTATTGGGTCAACTTTTTAAGGCGATTTGAATGCCACAAATGTAAATCGAATATCTACTTCCGTTTCCGAGATACAGGGTGAAAATGAAATTCTCGACATTTTAACAACTTACAACCATTCGTTTATTTTTATAGTTATTGAAAATCCGAAAAGACATTCTTAAGGCACTTTTTTAAGTAGAATTCAAAATTGTAGTCAAATTTTTTTTATCAATTTTAGTTTGAACTCTATGGCATAAAGTTGTATTTTTTTAAATGAAAACCATAGTTGGCTGTGACACAGTTGAAAAGCTCATTTTTTACGCTTTTCAAAAATATATAGTTTATCTATGTTATATTCAATAATAACAAAGTTATAAGCGAATTTAGTTTGTTTATTTTATCAACAGTTGCTTGCCTCTGCCAATACTAAAACAAAAGAACAATAACAGAACAGACAAAAACACCTTATTTAAATTAAAGTTAAGAATAAAAATTGACTGCTAAGAAATTATAAATATTTTTCAAAGTGGCTACCATTATGTTGAATACACAGTTGGCATCTCTTTCGTAATGAGTAAATTGCGTTTCTAATATGAAATGGTCGAATTTTGCGAATTTTGCACATTAAAGCGTAATTCTTCCATTGTGGTATTATTTCTTTTATATATTTCGTTTTTGAGGAATCCCCAAAGAAAGAAATCTAAGGGTGCCAGGTCAGGTGACCTTGGTGGCCATTGAATTGGTCCAAAAGTTCCTATCCATTTATCAGGAAACACTTCATTTAAATAATTTCTTATTATTATGGCATTATGAGCAGGTGCTCCATCTTGTTGGAAGATAGTATTCCATCTTTGAGCCAGCGGTATGTCATCTAAAAATTCTTGTAAATTCCAATCTAAAATTTCTAAATATCTCGCAGAAGTGAGATTGCCTTCGAATATGTGATAATAGAACCTGTCTTCTTTTAAACAACACCAAATATTAAAACCAAATTTACCTTGGGTGCGTCTTGAAGAAGTAACATAATTATTAATATTCGACCAGTGATGATTGTTGTGACGGTTAAAAATACCAGTATTGCTTATATGAGCCTCATCTGACCAAACAACACTTTCACAAAAATTTGCGGCCTCATTACATTTTGCGGTAAACCACTGACAAAACTCGAGTCGTTTTGCAAGATCAGCTGGGTATAAAAATTGACAGAGACGTATTTTATATGGTTTATATTTGTTCGTTTTTAAGATTCTTAAAGCTCGAGTCTTCGAAATATCTAATTCTTGCTGTATCTCCCTGCTTGAAACACTGGGGTCTGCCTCAACTCTTGCCAAAACATTAATAGTATCCGTTTCTACGTTATCTTTTTCATATGATTTTGGTCTAGCTTGGTGAAAAGTTCCAAATTCAATTAAATTATTTTGCAACCTTAAAAATTGTATTAAATATAATACATTATATGCTGGTAGAATATTTAAGAAATGATTAATAGATACCGTTTGAAAATCCTTTTATCTGGTTGATGTCGTTCTGGATATCTTTCAAAGTATAAATTGCTTGCTGCTGTAGAATTTTCATAATAAATACTTTCAACATATCATATTTCTCGAAATTTGGATAGTTGGCCATTTTAAATTTATATGTAGGCAAGTATCTTGGACTCTGTTTTAAAAATTCGAACAAGACAAATTTTTACCTGACAACTGATTTGACATAAAAGAAAACAATTCTTTTGTTTTATTATTGTTCACCGTATTTTGTTTTAGTATTGGCATAGGCAAGCAACTGTTGATAAAATAAACAAACTAAATTCGCTTATAACTTTGTTATTATTGAATATAACATAGATAAACTATATATTTTTTAAAAGCGTAAAAAATGAGCTTTTCAACTGTGTCACAGCCAACTATGGTTTTCATTTAAAAAGATACAACTTTATGCCATAGAGTTCAAACTAAAATTGATAAAAAAAATTTGACTACAATTTTGAATTCTACTTAAAAAAGTGCCTTAAGAATGTCTTTTCGGATTTTCAATAACTATAAAAATAAACGAATGGTTGTAAGTTGTTAAAATGTCGAGAATTTCATTTTCACCCTGTATCTCGGAAACAGAAGTAGATATTCGATTTCCATTTGTGGCATTCAAATCGCCTTAAAAAGTTGACCCAATAATGCACTATCAGTTTTTCTGTAGCTTCATTAATAACGGATATTTCCATTTAAAACCATCGAAAATGGTCCACCCCGTGTACATCAAATAGATGTGCTGTTCGACTTGAAATAATGTATTAATTAAATTATTTTGAAAGGGATTATTGGCAAATGGAACATTAAGTTTGATTTCATTACAGTCTTTAAATCTTGTATTAATGTCACATTCCAACTTCCCAATTTCATCAAGAAATGCATTTAACGATATCAGATCTTAACTCAAAAAATTTAACAATTTCTTAAATTGGGTATTTTTCATTTGCTTTTTGCCAATGTTTCCATTTATAGTTTAAGTTGTACCTGTATTTACCAGTAATCATATTGGATTTTACTTTGACAGTATTCTGAAATGTTCTGTCTGAAATAAAATACCAAATTTATTTTTGAAATAAATCTATTTCTATAAATAATATGAGATACTCATTATCCAACCATACCTAGGTTACATAATATAACTAAAATTTTAATCAGTCGACAATACTATAGAAAACTAGTACTAGACCAAGATCAAATTGGACTTAGTACAGTACATTAAAATACAATAAATACTGATTTATGCAGGCATAAATTTAGATGGATCTGTAAATCTAGCAGTAAAAATATAAAACAATGCTGGTAATGGTACCAATAATATCATTAGTGCATGTAATGTTGGATTTGTAAGCTGTGTGATTGCCACAATGCCATATGCATGAAGACACCAATGACCAACGAGGATAATAACATTTCGAAGATCAACTACTGTTGTTATAATAAGTGAAAGCACGGTCTGATCTATTTTTACTGCAAAATGTGCTGCACATGATATAACTGACAACACAACGATCAAATATGGGAAGGAGTAATCTGAAAGTAAGTTTGTTATTATAATTAATAAAACTATAAAAGATGTTTATTTGGTGGTAATTCTTAAGAAGACTTACATAGCAGTCCTCCTACCAGTGCCTGCATAACAGCCAAAATAGGTAAGAAGTACATGGCTGCATAGATGGACATCTTGCTCTGCCTTGGTAAACATCGTTTGCATATCCACGGCCGGATAAGCAACATGAGTATAAGAGTGTAAGCAAAAAATACAAACACCATCGTGTATCTGCAATTTTACTGCTATGAAATTAATCTACAAAAAACATCAGCAAAAATATTTCTATAAAGTTGATTCTAGACATGTAATTATAATAAATCTACATTGAGCTATTATTTTCTACGAAATATATTTATTTATTTATTTAGCGTATGGCATCACATGCGGTTTACAAACAAATACAGTTAAATAGCAGTTATACAAAAAACAGATTTGTACACCAGTAATAGAAATATATGGCTATTATATACTAATTACATAAGATAAGCCGCCATTCACTAAATTTCAGGTAAATGCAAACTTTTAAAATATGGTACAGTAATGCGTTAGGTTGTAAATCACGAAAGGTATGTGATTTCAGATGAGATTTTTAGTGTTGTAATCTATTAAGGAAGTTACATATATAAGTTCTATATATAATATATAAGTTATATTTCTCAATCACCAGGGCATAATCTTCGTTAATTTAGATTTGAGGCATAGAACTTTACAATATAAACTTAAATTATATTAGGACAAAATAGTGATGAAATAGTTTGTTCAACATAAAAAATGCGTGATTTACTTTGTCAAATACTACAATTTTTTTATAAAATTAAGCAAAAATGTTTAACAATTCCCTTCAATTTGACAAAGCAATTACTAACATAAGGCTAAGACCCACAAAGGGTTGTAACGCCGAAGAGTAAGTAAGTAATTACTAACATAGAAAATGACTGAATTTCAACAGAAACAGTTATACTGTCAATATAAATTAAATAGTAATATCTCTAATGTTAATTTTATTAGAATAAACTTTAAGTTCATGCAGCTGAGTTTTCAATTTAAGATTGCGAAAAACATAAATAATAATTGCATACAATATATTATTAAGAATTTATAAATTTCAAAGAAGCGTCTAATAGCATAGACAGAAGAAAGCTGTATAATATCATGGAAGAACTGAGCATTTCTACCAAGCTCATGAATCTCACAAGAATGACCGTGGAAAAATTCAAAGCCAGGATGAAGATACAAAATAGACTCTTCGATGTTTCCAAAAGAGTAAGACAAGGAGACGGACTAGCACCAATTGTATTTAACATCATGCTCGTAAAAGCAATTAGGGAGACTACAAGGAACAGCTACAGTACAATCATTAATAAATCACACCAAGTAAATGGATATGCGGATGACCAGAATTTAGTAACGAGAGTCGAATGGGAGAAATATACAGGAAAATAGAAACACAAGCACAAAGGATAGGATTACAAGTCAATGAACAGAAAACTAAGATGCTAGCAGTAAAATGAGTAAGGAGAATGGGACAAAATTTCACGGTTAGAGGATAAAAACTTCGAAGTAGTCCAGCAAATTAAATACCTGAGTGCCCACATAAATAGCGAAAATAGAATTAAACAAGAAATTCAAATGCAAGTTACAGCTGGTAATAGGACATACTTTTCACTATAACAGATCTTTAGAGCTACATATGTAACAAAAACAACTAAACTAAAGATATATAAATCACTAATTAGATCGATAGTGACATATGGATGTCAGACATGGACAATGACAAAGGAGATGAAGAGATGTCATTACACTTTGAAACGCGAATATTACGAAGAATTTTTGGACTGGTATCGACAGATGGTCTATGGAGCATACGCTACAATTTTGGGCTGAAACAACTATATAAAGAGGCAAACATAGCAGAATTTGCAAAACTATTAAGACTGAAGTGGGCTGGGCATGTAGAGAGAATGGATGACAGTAGACTACCAAGCAAAGTATATCAAGGGCAAATGGAAGGAACGAGAGCAAGAGGAAGACCAAGACAAAGATGGACGGATAGTGTAGAAGAAGATGCACGGAAAATACTTACTGTTCAAAACTGGAAAACCGGAGCAAGACAGAGAGAAGAATGGAGGCAAAAGATAAGGGAGGCCAAGGTCCAGACGGGACTGTAGCGCCACGAAGAGAGAGACTATTAAGAATGTAATTTTATTATTGAAATCAATTGGCAATGATTTCCCTAGCAAAACTGTGAATATTTTTGTCTGTGTTCTTCAGAAATCAGCCTCCACCACTGGTATTTTTGGTAATTATTTTTCTGTGTCTATTTGATGAAAGAAACAGATTGTGTGTGCTAAATCTAGCAACTCCTGTTTGATGGTGTTCTCCTTCTAAGTTATCAATAATCTGGATTGGTTTATCTCCACGCAATCTGCGTCCACCTTTTGTTTTCGGACAGCTTTTTCATTTTGGTGGTGTTGTCTTCCATTATAACAAGTTTTCAAATTAGGGAGGGCTATGAAAATTTTGCACATGTCTGGGATTAAACTATAAACAAATGCCAATTTAAACAATTGTTAAATTAAAAAAAATTATTCACCTGTCAAAATCTGGTTGTTATTTGTTTGTGCTATACAATCAACTTTTTTTTGTAAATTAACCAAAACGCTATTCATTTGTTAAGTACTGCTGCTATGACAAACTAGATTAAAACTGTTGCTATTAAATATACAAAGAGAACCCAAAAACACAAAATATTGGTACGGCTCCAATTAAAACAATCATGTTTGGATTGTAATCAAATCAGACTTTGTTTTTTCATATTTTGGTTGATTTTTGTGAACCTACCTTTTTCAAGATAATCAGACTCCGTTCACACATTCCTAGAAGTTGAGCGTTTCACTCAACACTTATGGATTATTAACCACAAATAAAAAAGTTTAGATTTGTGAGCTGATTACGAATTCGTGAAAGGTGATTTTATTTGTCCTTCTTTTAGTCACTGTATCTGCGGAATGTAGCTTGTCTGGACATATACGTTTATTGGAACTTTTTTCATATTTTAGGCTGTAGAATATGCCCTTAAAGTTTGTACCTACAATTTGGGGGCACTCTGTATAGTGAGAATAAGAATTGTTCAAATAAAAAAGCATTTTTTAAATATCTACAATAGGAGATTATTACAGCTGAATTTATTTAAGGGTCAATTATAGCTACACATATTTTAATAATGGTCTGTCAACATAATATGTGATAGTATATTATTCAATGAGCGGCAGTGTAGGCAATATCTCAAGCGGATGTTGCAGCATGAGCTATAAGCGAGTGCTGTAATCATCTATGTGAGTTATTGCGATTACCGAGAGCTGAATACTATACTTTATTCACGCCTATATATTTATTAATGTGATGTCAATTTACCAAGGTGGTAGTGAGAAAATACAATTTTCATTACTCCACACCTTAATAACCAATTCTTCTTCGAGTACTACCTCTTACGAGACGTAGCGATCTTCTCTCCTATGCCTGTGTTGCGCGTCTAAAGTGCCACAGACATAGAGGACCTACAGCTCAACGTGGTCTCCGAACTACGGGAAGCGTAAACACTCCTACTCCAGAGAAGATTTACTAGGCAGAATACCTCGCTGGTTTTTCATTGCCTTGTGAGGGAGAACGGCCGTTAAAAATTCGATGTTCCGGTATTGGGAATTGAACCCAGGACCTTCAACGTAAAAGTTTAACGCGCTAACTTCTAGCCCACGGCCGCCTCTGATAACCAAATACAAGCGTACAATTAAAACATTGGACAATCAATTGAGGGACAAGAAAATTTGCCAGATTTCGTGAGGGTCGGCAGGACCTTTACGACTGAGAATGATGGAGCAGGAAGCTGAGTATTAGCCGTGAAACCATTAGAACCATTTTGGAGAGGGATTTGAAGAAAAGGAAGGTCTGTGCCAAATTTGTCCCGCACAATTTGACCGCTGAGCAAAAAGCGCATCGAGTGGACACCTCCCGCGACTTCATTGCAACAGCCAACAGTGATTCAAATTTTCTGGATTCAATTGTTACTGGTGACGAGTTCCAGTACGATCCAGAAAGCAAGAGACAAAGCATGGAATGGCGATCGAAGACGTCTCCCAGGCCAAAGAAATTCCGTCTCCAAAAACCGAAAGTGAAGGCCATGCTGATCACTTTCTTCGGCAGTCAAGGCATCATTCACAAAGAATTTGTGCCACCGAGTGTCACCGTCACTAGCCTGTACTACAAGGGTGTCATGACGCGTTTACTAAAACGCATTCAACGTGTGCGACCGCATTTGGCAGCCTCCGGCAAGTGGCACCTTTACACGACAATGCCCCTGTGCATTCGGCCTTGATTGTGAAGACGTTTTTGGCGACAAGAAATGTCGCAGTCTCAGAACATCCTCCCTATTCGCCGGATCTGTCTCCAGCGGACTTCATGCTGTTTCCTCAGCTGAAATTGACCCTCAAGGGAAGGCGCTTTGACGACGTGGAAGACATTCAACGGAATGTTACCGCCGAACTAAACGCACTTCCTCGCGACAAGTTTAAGCAGGTTTTCCGCGACTTGTATCGTCGATGTCAACAGTGCGTAGAAGTCGAGGGAGATTACTTCGAAGGGCGCTAGAGGTATTTTCACCTTTGGTTACCTCACATGCTTTGTATTTGATCAATCCCGTTATATATTTGTCCGACCTCGTATTTTTGCTTGATACGTATTTCGACATACAATATGTCATTATCAAAAGCATTTAATGTAGTAAACATTATTGCAGTAGCTAGGGTAACAGCACACTGGATGTTGATTTCAGACTTGGCTCAGGCAAAGACTATACATATAGTCTTTGGCTCAGGTCTTCTATTCCAGAACTTCCAATAGCTGGGAATTAATGAGCTCAATTTCCTCATTGATTAAAGGTGCGTTTGTGAATTTGAAAGGCCTCGAGTATATCCAGTTTACGTTTATCATCACAGAAGTGTAAAAATGTTATTATTTTATTTGATGGCAATGCATGATTATGTTCTAATAAGTGTTTAGCGTAGTTAGATATCTAAATTTCTTATAGTTTGACCTATGTATACATAATTACAATGTGAACAGTGTAATTTGTAAATACCCGATTTTAACAAATCGTGTGTTCTATGTTTTGCGTTAAATAATGTGTTGAAAGTGATTTTTGTTGTTTTATAAATTACTTTAAATGTACTTGTTTTTATATAATTTTAGCAATTTTCTCCGATATAGCACCAAAATAAGAAATTGAAATATATTTAACATTTTCAAAATGGTCTTTTGAATATATTCTTTGAATTGCTAATTTATAATCTAATCAAAAAGAAAGATTATAAATCAAACGTGGGTGCTAAAGGAATCAGACACCGACCTATTAGATAGATGGGAGAGGAAGATACTGAGAGCCATCTATGGTGGGTCAAAAACAGAAGAACATTGGAAAACAAAAATAAATAAGGAAGTAGAAGAATTATACAAGGAACCTAGAATATCTATATATAGTAAATCACAAAGAATCAGGTGGCTAGGACATGTAGAAAGATTGCAAGGGGAGAGAATGTCCAAGATAGTGCTGTACAGAAAGCCAATACGCAAAAGAAGAAAAGGGAGACCACGGAAAAGATGGCGGGAGCAGTACAAGAAGATCTGAAAATTATCGGAGTTGGAAATTGGAGGAACAGAACAACATATAGAGAAGAATGGAGGGGAATTGTAAATAAATACTTAGGAAAGTTCATGTAATAATTATGTATTATATATGCACTTATGTTATAAGAAGAATATAGAAATTTAGTTACATGCCCTAGGCCTTCATGTCATGTAGAGCAATAAAATAAAATAAGAAATTCAAAGAATATATTCAAAAGACCATTCTGAAAATGTTAAATATGTTTCAATTCCTTATTTTGATGCTGAGCCTGAGCCAAGTCTGAAAACAACATCCAGTGTGCTGTTACTCTAGCTACTACAAATGTTGACTACATTAAACGCTTTTGATAATGACATATTGTATGTCCAAATACGTATCAAGCAAAAATAAATACCTGTTGAAATTATCCACACACACCGGCAAATTTAAAGGAACGGAGATAAATTCGAATTTTTTTTCTCAGTGAAACTTTTTTTGTAACAATTTCAACGGAATCTCTTAAAACGAAGTTAAGCTAACTAACTGCAGTTCCTTTTGCAAAGCTTTGTGCAATTGTGACACCTGTTAAAAAAATAAAACAAAAAATAACGTTTTTGCAATAGAAGAATTATACACTTTGACTTGTTTTAAACATCTAATGAATAAGAAAAATTACACGGATTATTTTTTTTAATAACGCGTGTTGCTCCCACGAGCCCTTATGACTGCAGTCATCCGTCTTCCCATACTTCTGATGACGCCGTCCATCATTTCTTGAGACATGTTGTCCCATGTTTCAATTAAAGTAGCTTTCACATCTTCTGTGTTTTGGACAGCAGGAATTCTTGATCTAAGTCGTCTGCCTAGCATGTCCCAGACTAGTCTAGTGTCTAGTCGCGCTACTCGATGTCGTCTCTGAAGTTTTGGGGCTTTTATTGGCACATACGACTTCAAACCAACTTCTTTGAGTCTTCTTCTGACTGAACGCTCACTTACGATGGTTCCACGAACTTCTTCCAGTACGTTTCTTGTTTGAATTGCCGTTTGGCGTCTGTTTCGGAGTGTTTGCAACGCTATAAATCGATCATCTATGGCAGTGGTTGAGCGTTTTCTGCCCTGACCTCGTCTTCTCACATACAATCCAGTCTGCCTCCAACGTGTAACACTTAATTCGATGGATCGTCGATTTCGATTTGCCAATCATTTGGGCAACCTCCCTGTAAGTTCGACCATTTTCGATCATTGCTATAGCCCTAGCGATATCAGTCGGTGCTAAATCACCCATTATGAACTGGTTTACAATCAAATTGACGATAGCAAACAAAAAAAAAACAAATTTAAACGATTACTTATCAAAAAATACAAACTTTCATCTAGAGAAAATACGCTTTTCAAATGTAAGGCAACACTTAATACAGCACAACACAATTTACAGAGATGACAACATGTAATTACAACTTGCAATTTTTGGCAAATGTTTCAACCAATGATAATTTGTAGTAGGAAGTTCGACGCTGTCTAGACCTAGTCAGTAAAAAAAGAAATTAATGAAAAAAATTCGAATTTATCTCCGTTCCTTTAAATTTGCCGGTGTGTGTATATCGGCAAAGACAAATTCGAATTTGACACTTGTATAATTTTTAGTATAGATAGTGAAGTTACTTAACATTTTAACACTACATTAACACTGAATCTGTTAATACTGCCTAAATGTTCTATAATATCCATTTTAAAATGTCAAATATCATCATCATCATCATCATCATCTGACATGGAGCTGACTCGAGGGTCGATCCTGGATACGCCAGTCCCACCCCATGCCAGTAGGTGGGTAGGAATTTACGGGATAGGGTGGGATCGGATGGGGCATTGCAGAACTTTAACATGTCTGCAATGTATACCGCAAGACACCGCTGCTGCAACACCGGGTAGTTAGTAAACTACACATCAATGGGGTTGTTGAGTACGTAGCCGAAACCGTTATGCCATTATGCGTTTGAGCCTAATAAACTTTGGTTTCAAAGTTTCACATTGTTCTTATTTCACATCTATCTATTGTTTTAAGGTTACTGATTGCACATCTCTTAGTTTCCTAATGACTAAGAACCTACCTAATATCTACTCCCAAACTTATTTAAACTGCCCGTTATGCGATTATGCATTTGGCCCCAATCAACTTTGGTGTCGAAGGTTCACAGTGTTCTTATTTCACATCTATGTAGTGTTCTAAGGTTACTTGATCGTATTTCACACCCATGTTTTGTTCCAAGGTTACTGATTGCACATCTTCTACTTTTCCCAATAACTAATAACCCACTTAATATTCACTTAATATTCGCTCCCAAATCCATTCACACTGTCCGCTATGCGACCATGCCACCGACCCCAAGAAACTCCGGTATCAAAGTTTCACCCTGCTCGCGTCTCCCATCTGGCCATTGTTCTAAGGTAACAGACTGCTCCCCTCCGTGTGTCCCAATGACCAACCAACCACGTAATACTCGCCGCACTGACCACCACTGCCCTTCCACTCAGTTGGAAGGTCGACTCTGGATTGTACCTCCTTCATATCCCCAGCCCTCCCCTCTCGGACATCCCCCTCTCGCGCCCAGACCTACCATGTCTCCCCAGGAATGCCGGCGCCCTGCATATCCCCCCCCCCACGATGACTCCACGCGCAGCACAGTCCTCCGATCTGCATCTCCTCTGCTCGCATGGCGGCTGTAGAGGATGGCCGGCCGGTCCTCCTAGTATATGCGTCCAGCGTCCACCTCTTAATGCAGCGAGCCGCCCAACACAGCAAACACATATCCGAGCCCCATCACATAAACATCCAATACAAATCCCAGCAGCACGCTTACATGCATGACCAATCAAAACATTGCTAAGTAATTAATCAATTAAGCAAGTAATTAGTTAATTAAAGGCGAGTAAGATATATGAAATTAGTCTGAGTTAGGGAAATTAAAGTGTCAAAGCGCGTCCTTCCCTTTTTCTAGTTTTCTATTAGACTGCCAGTGCTACCAACTACTGCTAAAGACTACAGGGCTACAATGGCTACTTAGGCCTGCGACGCTTAGCTTTTAACTGCGTCCCTTAGTGTTGTTGTTGCCTGTGTCGATCGCCGTTCCCTCCCCTTTTTGATATAGCACCTTGCAGAGGCGGCAATGGCTCTCCTCTCCTCCGTTCCCGGGTGGACACCCTCGCACTTTCACTCTATTGTTTGCCCCCAAAATTGTCTTGTTTTTAGTCTCGCTAAGCAATTTTGCCCGAAGCGCTCTGCGAGCACTCCCGTTCCCACGTTGTTATTATTAAAGCAAAACTGAATAACCTGTGTTTAGGTATTTTTGTTTAAATTAAGGTAAAGGGTTGGTTTTGTACAACAGGTGAAGAAATCGAGTGGATGATACACACGTACGTACCCGATCACGCCGACCCCTCGCAACCCCATTCCAAAGCTACTTGGACATTACTTTAAGTTTTTTAAAAGAATGTGCAAATGAAATAGTAAAATCAACTAACTGATAAATCTAAGTTGAGTTGGCTGACTTAAACACCTAGGAACTTGGAATCTATTCCCTAAATCGCCCTGGTTGTTCCCTAATATAAATAAGTTTGTCAATTATATGAATAGTGGATAAAGCAATTTATGATAACTTCACTAAATTAAATAATAATGAAATAATTAGGACCAGCCAAACAAACTAACACTTTATTTTTAAAATGAAATTTAAAAAATCCCAACTGTCACTAATTTCCCCTCGTCTGACTACCTGGACTGGGCTATTTTTAGACGGGGCCTTCGTTATTGCCGGTGGGCCGCTTTTAAATCCTTAAAGGTGACTTGAAAGTACATGACTGAACAGCGAATACACATATGTATAAAATCCACTAAATAAACCCACCTGCAGCTATTTTTAACTATTTTAATTGAATTTAGGTAGCCTTCCAAAGGTGCAAAGTTCTTTCGAGCGCTTGCCCGCGCGTATTGCAAATCAAACGCTGCCAATTCCCTAAACGAACGCGGAACCCCAACAGACTCGTGCATTCCATACGGGACCCCGAACCGAATTCCTCCATTTCAAAATGTCAAATGTGAAGAGAAAATAGAACAACCAATACTTATTCTTGGCGTAATTTGCATTTTCGACAAGAATAAACTAGAATTCTATTTGTAACGTTGAATATCGTTACGCAAACTGATTGGAATTGCGAAAATAATATTAAATTACTCGTACTTCCTTTTTAAACTTTGGGACACGTCCGCAGGTGAATTATATTTATTACATTAAATATACTCTAGTAGGCTGAAGTCCAAAGTGTTTCAAATTGAGATTTCATACAACCTAATTCTGTCTGACAAGAGATTTAAGATTTTCAATGAGTTTTGTCTTAAATTTTTTCGTAAAAATATTGATATTATATAATTATAATTGAAGAATTATTATAATCACAATCATAATACCCCATATCATTTTCTCCATATTTCTAAATTGGACGTTTGGAAACTGTCTGAAAGTGCTCCAAACATAAAACTTTTATTCATAATAATAGTACGTGGAATGATAATGACTTTAATTCATTTATTGCTTTAAATCTAAGATAATTAAGTTTGCGTGTCTCTTACAGTACTGTTGGAGATTCTCTTTAGAAACTTGTTAATTTTAGTTTCACCAACAGACAACGAAAACAAATGATTTCTATTACGTATAAAATAAGTAATATGCAATTAAAACTATAAGGTCATATTTTGGGTTAGGCCAATTTTCAACTGACATTCAAAATACCTCAGGCTAACACAATTGAAGCCCTTCTTGAATGCGCAGCATCCTGATGAACAAGGGCGTATCCTGCTCAAAATGGAAAAGGGGGACTTTCTGAATCCAACCTCTTTCCATTGCGGGGGTATGCAATAATACACAATTACAAAACAAGAACACTATTTATTAATAAAATTAATTTTTGAACGGATTAGTTGCACATTTTCTGACTACAGCTTCCACTAATTGTTCCTTGTTTGCGAAAACCCATTGACGATGAATGCTTAGCATGGCTAACCCATTTAATCTACTTTCGCCAATAGTGCTCCTAAGTCATGTTTTAATTCGGCGAAGGGAGCTGTATGAGCGCTCTATAATGCTTGTTGTGCAGGGCTGGAAAGCAAAATCAGTAGCGCCTTTCTAATGGTTGGAAAAATCAATTCGCTCTTTTATAAAACCTCGATGATATCTGGCGCTTCTTTTACCACATTCCACTTTTTGAACCACAATTCCCTTTCTCCTTCGATGCCTTTCAAATTGAAAACGTTGCGCAAGATGAAATACTTTCATTCCATTCCTCGAATGAAACATCTCTTATGTTACTCGGATGGAAATATGTCAGTGAAAATGCAGGCGATTTGTATGCAGAAAATTTGACTTTTAAAGATGGTATGATGGAATTCCAGTAAGGAATTATTAGATACCTTCTCCAAAATTCAGATGGATTTCCGGCAGGGGGGTTGCTTCTATGCATTTGTCGGCCAGCAACGCGTGTCATAAGAACTACAACCTGTACGTGTATAATACACGTACAGGTTGTAGTTCTCATGACTTTTAACAGATGGCGCGAAGGTCTCTATTTCAAAATTAGTGTTTTTCAAAATGTTGACATACCAACAACCAATCTATTAATCAGTTTTTCAAAGACATTGGCTGTACTCCGGCCGATCTCGTTTATGGCTCATCCCTACGTTTACTAGGTGAATTCTTTGAACCCACTTGTAAAAATATAAACGTCTTTGTTGCAATCTGTACCAAATAATTTATCATTTGCGACCAGCACGAACAGCCTACCACAACAAGGACAATACGCATTTTCGTATATAGAAATGTATCTTCGTAGAACCACATGCCTTCATACCGAATGATACAGTTAAACCGCTTTTACAACAATCGAAAAACTAAAGTTTATTACAATGTAAGTTAAGGGCCGTAGAAACTAGATTTGTCGAAGCTGATGCTTAATCATAAGGAACACCTCCTCCACTTGAACAGTTTTATCACCTAAACAGCAGCCAATTCCTTAGATGTCTTTTTTGCCTTCAGGTCTTTCAAACTTGACCCCCTCTCCCTATCTGTCCCACCTTTTACTACTGTAACAGTTCTCCGGCCTCCTGCAAATTGTTCGATTGGTAACTATTCCTCTGTCACGATAAAAGAACTTTACCTGTTAAATTATGGAAAGGTTTACCTCGGGACACAACTATTCTTGTACTTAGTTATCCCTATAATCTTTTCTATTCCTCACATTTCCTTCAGCTCTTTTTCTTATCCTTTGACTTTCTTTTCTTCGCACGTCCCTTTGATCTATGTCGTTTTCTAACAACTCCAGAAAGTACAGTATGCTTCCACTTCATCTCTAATTGCTTTCAGTAGTATCTGCTGTTTCCTCATTCCTTTCAATAAAAACTTGAAACACTTTGGGTTGCCTTTACAACTATTTCTTACTGTTTTGTCAAATTGCCCATATGATTTATTTTGTGCTTCTCTATCAGTATTCTTTACTCCCGACGCCTTTTCTTTGCATTCCTCGTATGAAAATTCTGATTTTCTTCGTAGATATCTCTTCCAGTAAACTTTTCACTTCTTTACTCTTAGGTCTTCGGTCCACCACTCTGACTTTTCCCTTTTTGCAATCCTCAGCGCAGTGGTTCAGCGCCTTTCGTTCACAGATACTTTTAAACTGTTTTTGAAGATGTACCATCTAGCATTGATGTGTCCTGCACTTACTGTTACGCTTAATATTTATTGGACTCTAGTCTAATATACATAGCTCTCTTATTTATATTTGGTGTGATTTATGAATTTTAATATTTTCCTTGGGATTGTCTTTGCTTATATTCCGTCCCCAATAAATTGCAACACGGTTCACGTAAGTCAGTTCAGCAAAATTCAATTTTCGCACCATCACAATCAGATTCACCTTGCAAGCCTATTTGAATATCACGTGCGTTGGAGATTATCGCGTTTCAACACGAGCACTTGCATAATACATATTTCGAACGTGACATAACAGGGCAACCAATATACACGGTATATTAATAAGGGATGATAACTAAGCACAAGCTCCAGCAGAGGTAGAACCAGAGGCAGGACAACAGATTTATCCCTATACGAACACAGTGATCTGCTTACATAATCGCGTTACCGCATTGCATTGTATCGCAAAGCGGATCAAGTGGCTCTGATTAATGGCTACCCAATATGACGTCACGCTAATTTAAATTTATCTTTGGTACGTTTCAGCGCCTCTCAAAAACAGTTATTTATTGTGGTGATTAGTGCATCGCAAAAGCTCCACACCAAATAGATTCGTTTTTAGCCGCTTTTATATTTTCAGCCTGCCGCTTTAAATTTGCACCGATTTAACCTGGCTGCTGAATAAATTATAATGTACCGTTATTGTTTTTTACTGCTAACAAAGCTAAATCGGCTGCATGACGATATAATCAGCACGTTTATAAAATGAACCATAAACGGAATAGAAGTGTTCATTTTTATATTAACATATTTTTGTTTGTAAAATTTGTTGTTTCCTGCCTTGCTTCGTTGAGGTACATGTATATTAAGAAGTTTAAACCGTACTATTAATTATTTTAACAGATTTTATCAGCTTTCTGCTAATATACACGTGTTTCAAAAGCAATATGTACAGGTAAACATAGGTAGTTAAAGAAACAGCACACTGGATGTTGATTTCGGACTTAGTCTTGATTCTCTATTACAAAAGTTCCAATACTGGGGAACTTAAAGCTCACTTTGCTTATTTATTGAAGGTGTTGTTTTTAATTTATTTGTAAATTTAAAAAGCTTGAAGTAAAATCCATTTTATGTTTATCACCACAGAAGTTTAAAAACGTTTAGATGTTAATGAATGATGGTTTTCTAACAATTGTTTTAGATTTTCCGGGTGTTCATATTTATAGAAGTGTAAATGTTCTTTGCAATTGTAAGTTGGTTGCATACTCTGCCGAGTTTGGTGCGTGTCTTGACCTTGTTGTATTTTAAATTCCTTTATTTCCTGTCATGTAGGGAATTTTAAATATTTTTGAAAGTGTAGGTGTGAATTTAGATTTCTGAGGCGGGGGAGTTTCCTGTTGGGGAAATTCTTGGGGACTTCCTTCTGGATATTCGCGTGGTGCAGCTGTATGCTGGTGAATATGTGTGGTTGATTAAGAAAAGATTTATATCTTCGAATATTTCGGATTAATTTAATCATCCTGCCCTAAAAGAGAGTTTATGCGTTATTGTGTTTAATATTTTGGAGATTCCATAAATTCTTGAGGGTTTTATACCCGATTATAATAAGTATCATTCAATTACGGGTGGCCGCATGGTTTCGTGGTAGTGAAGCACGCACTTGGGGCCGTATTTCTGAAGCTGCCCGTGGTCCGCTTCCCTGTAACCGATCTTTGTTTATCCGGGGTTCCTCAACGAGAGAAGAATTTTCTGTTTCTGAAGCCGTACTCGTCCTTTCTGAGTTACCTGGCCGTTCCTGTAGAAGCTGACGTCTTCGTGAACCTGGGGAACGCTAGACTTCGAAAATTGCTGTGATCAAGCCGTTAGGATACTTTCAGAAGCATAGGTTAGCAATTATAAATTTGTTCTCCTCGATCTTGGAGCTTTGTTAACTGAAGGACGCGGGGTCGTCCACGAGTTCTGCCCGTGAATTACCTAGAAAAAGGTCTGCATGTTATTTCGTTTGTTCGAGTGTTGTGAATTAAAAATTTGTAGTTTAACGTAATATTCCTGTTCACATTGTATTTAATAACGAATTATCTAGATCACTTACTTTCAGCCAGTGTATCTATCTTTTTATATCAATTTGTCGTACTTCAGTGGATTATAGGATCAACAATTGTAGCAGAAGTAATCACCTTACGTCTGTGAAAATTCATTGTTTACATTTTGCTGTCAGCTGTTTACATTACATTCATTTTTGCGTATTCTGCCGTAGTGTATATTGACCCGGCTGTTAAAGATTAGATATTTGGGAAATATTTTTGATTCATTGCAATAATAAGAATTATTTTACGAGAAAAGTATGCGGATTGGGTTGTATTTTGTCGCGGTTCGGATTCCCGGTAATGCGTCCCGGGTAGTTAAACGCTGTATTGTATAAGGCCTTGCATAATTTTCCCCAGCGTGCTGAATCTTCGGATTGCGGTAAATCTAATTTTTATATTATTAACTTTGGAATTAGACCTGTAATTTTATTCAGATCAGTCATATAGGGGTTTAATCCGCTAGACTGTTTCTCCTTGTTTTTAAAACGTCATACTTGATGAACGTAATTTGGTTCCTACCATTCGAGTCACCTCGAATGCTTCTGTCACAATCCCATAGTTTAATTTTTACGTGTCATATTGATTATATTGACTTTGTAAGCTTCTTGAATGTGGCAAGTTGGGCTTCACCCAAGTGTGATTCATTTGATTTAATTATATATAATTATATACAGGTTGTATACATTACTTTGGGTCATATCTTTGATTATTATGAAAACACCGATTCGTGCAGTGAGTTACCCGTGGGTAGAATATTTCGGTGTTTCCTAAATTTGTTACCAGAAAGCGTGTTGGTCTTGTCAATTTGTCCTGTTGTTCCCCGTGGGGATTTGTGCGCAGGTGTTTGGTAACAAAGTTTTATGTATGTGTAAATGTTATAATTAGAGCTAGGATAGTTAGGCAAATTGCCTTTTTTACTAAATGGAAGGATTAAAGGCAGACCCAATTTTAAATCCGTTTTAGAATGCGTGCAATTCAAAAATGCAAATTTTATTTTGCCTTTTTTGCGTCTTTTTTTAGGATTCTGCCATTTTTGGGGAATTTCCTATTTTTCTTGCCTTTTTGTGCCTTTATGGTATATTAAATTAGAATTTTTAGAAATCTTGTTCTTAAATTTTAAATTAAAAAAAAAATTGAAAAAAGACAATTTTAAATTTTTGAAATAAATTGTAGAAAGTATTACTCCCAAGCACTTAAGGGTAGAGGCTTAGTGGGTTTTACCCGTTATTGTTACAGGCTGAAAATTTCTCAGGCGGATTATTTTCTTGAGATTAATTTTAATGAGGGAACCAGTATTGTCAGGAGAAAGTTTTCTACTGAAACAGCCAGTTTGTCGCAATTTTGGAACGTGTTAACGCCGTTTCTTTTAATTTCCTCAATTCTTCAGATTTTGTAATTTTTTATTTTTTTCCTGTCTTTTTTGGTAATTTTGCCTTTTTTTTTCGTTTTTGCCTTTTTTACTTTATTTTTGCCTTTTTAGTGCTTTTTTATACATTTTTTTGCCTTTTTGCCTGCCTTTTTCGAGACTTTATTTTGCCTAACTATCCTACCTCTAGTTATAATAATAGTATCTAGGTAAGATTAAATTAAAATTACCGGATGACCGGCCATCTCTTCTGCTTCTACTTTTTCAGCCTGCATCTGTCCACTCCTGAACGTAGGTCTCTCTTAGACTTTTCCATTTTTCCCTATCTTGTGCAGTGTTTATCATCTTTTACCTGCCACGTGTCTGATGTCTCTATCCAACTTCTCGGGGGGAGTCCCATGCTTCTTTTCGTTTGTCTCGGTCTCCATTCCGTGATTTTATGTGTCCATTCGTCTTTGTCTTGTCTAGCCACGTATCCAGTCCAATTATATCATTGATCTTCGTTCTTCTTCTAATCGCTTCATTTCTAATTTTGTCCCGAAATGAGATACCAAGCATGCTTCGTTCCATAGCTCGTTGTGATTATCTGAACTTTTTGGCGTGGTCTTTAATGAGGCATCCGTATGTATTGACTGGTAGGACATACGTATTATAGACTTTAGTTCTTGGATTTTCGTATTGTGCTGTTTTTGAGAATGTGTCCTAATTTGCGGAAAGCTGCCCATGCAAGTCTAATTCGTCTGGTAACCTCTGCATGTTAATTTTCCTTCCCCAGCTTGATGACGTGGCCTAGATAGATATACTCATCGACGCGTTCAATATAGTTGTTGTCTATGTGTATGTTGACATTTTCAAGACTCATTATTTTTTCCTTGTTGTAATTCATTTTCAGACCTAAGTATACTTGTCGAGACTTGATTTATTTGTTGTAACATTACATTTAGTTCATTGATGTTGTTAGCTATTATAACTATATCGTCTGCGAACCTAAGGTGATTGAGCTTGGATCCATCAATGTTCATGCCTTTCTAATCCCATTCCAATTTCTTGAACAAGTCTTCGAGATTGAACGTAAATAGTTTGGGGGAAATGGTATCATCTTATCGTACTCCTCTTTGTAGTGGTATTTTATTGGTAGGAGTTGTTCCGTCTATTTTAATGTGTATTGATGCGACTTTATATATGCTTTCGATTATTTGTACATATCTGGTGTCTACTCTTACGTTTTCTAGAGAGCTTAAAACTGACCAAACCTCGATGGTATCAAACCCTTTCAGAAAATCGATGAAGGCTAGGTGTATTGGTACATTATATTTTGTACATTTCTGTATTAAAGTACGTATACTACGAATGTTGTCAATCGTGCTGGACCCCTTTCTAAAGCCAGCCTGTTCTACAGGTTAATAAAAGTTCAATTTTGTTGTTAGGCGATTCGTTATTATTTAGCTGAATGGTTTGTATAGGTGTGATGAAAGAGATATTGGTCGATAATTTTCTATATTTATGCTGTCACCTTTCTTAAAGACGAGTATAACTTCAGGGTTACACTATTCTATTGTGATTTTTCCGTCATGAAGGCATTTGTTGAACAGAATTCTTATTGCTTCCGTTGTAGTTCTTCCCATAGCTTCAGCATTTCTGTTGTGATTTGGTCTTCTCCTGGACATCTGTTATTTTTCATTTATCTCAATGTTGTGTCTATTTCATGTTCTGTAATTTCCGGTATTTCTTCAGACCCTACATTTAAAACGATTTTCTCTGTTTGTAGCCATGGTATGGTAGATGAATATAATTTCTTGTAAAACGTTTCATGGGCATTAATGTTGTCTTTTTATCTTGTGCTAACACATTGTTTTTGTGTCTTACTTTTGTTATTTTTAATTTTCCTTCTGAGAGTTGTGAGCGACCGTCTATTCCCTAAATATTGTTAAATATTTTAACGTTATAATGAGTGATGTTGTCCACTAACGATGTAGGTAATCATGTTAAATTTGTTTTGCAATATGAGTCATTTATTTTCGAAAGTATGCTAATTTGGTTATTGTTTTTCAAAAGTCGCTTGGGCGAAGCAAAAAGAGTGGAAAGAAAGAATAAATCCCAAAAACCCCAGACTAAGGTTACAAAACGGAAAGAAGAAGAATAACGTATGTTAAGAAGTGCGTTTTCATTTCCTTAAACTATTTGGCTAATTTTGCTTAAATAAACTGATTAAATTAGTATAGTAACTATATTTTGAATTTTACAAAATATTTAACTGTTTATTGCTCTACAAGTGTAATAAAAATCAGCTGTTATTATATTGTTTTCTATTTGTTTATAAATGTCGCAGGCGCTTCGCATAAACAGTAATTGTGCAAAACGTCATCATTTTAAACGAACATCGAATATTTTATAATGTGACTGTATAATTTATGTTTGTTGATAAATAATATTTACACATCTAATGCAAGTGATTGCAGTAACATTCTGCCCAAATTAACCAGATATATTTAATTATCTTGTATAAATTTACATAGTCTAAATTACGCCGCCATATTGAATAAAATCAAGTCGTTGTTCGGTTTGCCTAAACACACTTAGACATTTTGCAGAATGACTGAAACTCAGCCGACATTGCCAAATAGTCGAGTTTTGTTCGTAATGACGATTTTACAAAACTGTAGCGTCGCTAAGTCAGGTGTTAGCGTAGACTACTCGAACGATCCAGGCCGTTCTTTCTATGAGGCCATGTGAAATCGCAAGTTTACATTAGTGTGCCAAAATATTAAGAGGATTTAAGACGCCGGATTCGTTTAAAAATGGAAAGTATCAGCCTGGAAATTACTAAGAGTGGCATACAACGTGTTTACACACGCACTGGTCAATGCCAACTGGTTAATGCTGGATAGTGCGTTAGGTAATTTTTACATAATGTTCTTATTTTCATTAAAAATAAATTCTGAAATGTTTGAATTTTACATGCATTTTTCTCAAACAAATTGTTATTAGGCGTACAAATTATTTTAAACAACCATTTAGCTGGTGAGGAGATCTATCAAAATAAGGAGGAAAACAATGCAATTGCCATTTAAAAAAATAATGATTTCGTTATAGCACAGAAACAGAAGCCGATAGAAATGAAATCAGGTGAGGAACTGACTTTTCAAAAACAAACTAGATGTGTTACAAGGTTTAAAAAAAACAATAAAAAAATTATGAATTATATGCGAAACTTTATCACCACACTGTATACGTGAAATGGTAGCTCAGTTGGGTCGCTTTCTGAGCAAATCATCGATTACGGCTTTAGCTCAATTATTCAGTATCTCAGAGGTGTACAACCCACTACACACAATTTTCCAATTCGGTTTCAACCGTGGAATCTTGATGCTAAAACCCCCTTCTGGAACTTCTGTCGTTCTGGTTCAACGTTAAACAGTAGGTCCCCCGTGTTGCTATGTTAGCTTTGAAGAGAACCACTCGACAGGTACGAAGTCGGTGGGACCAAGAAGATTGTTGGTGATGATGATGATGATGATGCATACGAAGGATCATCAATATCTGTGATTCTTTATTTTATAGGTACTTATATTAACAAATCAAACAAAAATTGCAATCACTATGTTAAACTATATACTGATGACTCCTTTTCAGCATAGACGTCGAGAACGTCTATACATTTTTCTCTCGGTACGAGCTGGAGATTGCTTCTTCATAAATATGTGGTTGAAACCACTTTCGAACATTATTCTTTATTACACATCATCTGGAAACCGGCATGCACCAAGATGTTTCTCAAGTGGCCCAAATCAATAAAAATCGGAATTGGCAATGTTCGGACAGCAGGAAGGATGTTCCAGATTTTCTCATTAAAAAGACTGAAGAAGTTCCTATGTTCTGAGTTTAAGGTGTGGCCGGGCATTATCCTGAAGAAAATGTATAGCCCTAAAGGGAAGGCCAGATCATTTTCTTCAGATTGGCTCATTTAATTGTCATAATGTTATACAGTAACTAACTGTCCGCTGCTATTATTGTTCTGTGTTCCATGAACTCAAGAAAATAACACATTGCGCATCCCAAGACACCGTGGTCATAACCTAGCCAATGAAAGAAGCCGCCTTGAACTGCTTCAGTAACCAAGCTCGTACCATCAGATAATCAGACGCCATAGGCATAAAAAACACAAAAAAATAAACTTCCATAAGTAGGTACAGGATTAATTTGCGGGGAATCTTAGATATTGGTCAATGTATATCCGATTATTAATAGTAGTATTGCGTGTAATAGATCTGTTAAAGCGATTATTATATGTTTTTTGATATATTGCTAACATAATTAGTGAATAATTACATACTGATATATTCTGCTCTTTTCAAGAGCGTTAAATGCACTTATTCTGCGTACATAAATATTTGTAAAATATGCAATTGGATATACTTTTAAAATGATTAAGAACATTTAGGAAGGCCTCCCATATCTGCAAACAGTGCAAAATGTTCTGAAAACCATTGAACGAAGGTCTTCTGCAGGAACTGGGAGAATCAGTCGAGGTCTTGGTGTTTCACTTCCCACAATTTGGAAAATTTTGCGTTCACGTTAAAGAAACGTGCGTATCATATGCAGATACTTCATAAACTTGAGCCCGAAGGCCATGCAACTCGCTAAGGTCAACGATCTTGTTGAAGATGCAAACTGAGAAAATGTAAAGAATGACATTTGATGCAGCGACGAAACAATGTTTCACGTTTATGGTCATGTAAACAAATACTATTGCAGAATATGGGCCAACGAACAGCCGAATTCTACATTTGTATGGCAGAGAGATACATTTAAAATCGATATGCTGTTAAACTTCACAATTAATACAACCTATGGACCGTTTATATTTGCAGAAACTACAGTTCGGGGCAACGAACACCTAGATACGTTGCAACAGTTTTTGGAGCCTCAATTAGTTGATGATGGCATTTTTGACACTGTTACAGCAGAATAGGGCACCGCTCTATTTTGCAAACAAATTTCGTGGTTATTTATGCCAAGTTTTTTCCGATAGATGGGTGGAGGCAGAGGATTAAAACGACTTTGTTCACCGCGTTCACCGGTCTTAACTTCTTCTTCGTCTTCTTCTGGTTCCTCTTCTATCAAAGGTTGGAAACCATCATGGCTATTCGGAGTTTATTGACCGCCGCCGCCGCTTTAAACAATTCTGCACTGCTGCATCCAAAACACTCTCTTAAATTTCTAAGCCAGGATAATCTATGGTTACCCACACTTCGCTTTCCTCGGTCTTTCTTCACAAGGAGATTCATCAAATCCTAGATGGGCAAAACTAAGGCTAATGACATTTAGGACTTGATCATATCACATCACATTAGAACGGCGACAAAAAACATTACAACACATATGTTGCTGAAAGGTTTTCGGTCTACTATAAAACGCTGCTTTGAAATGGAGGGAGTTCATATTGAATTAAAATTTACCAGTTTTTTAAATTGTGTGTCTTACTTTAATAAAGCTTGTTTAGATATGATCAGCCTTTTTACTAAAATGGATCGCAAAATCACATTGTATATTTCATATACTAGATTTACATAGAAAATGTGAAAAATTGTATATGTGGAACAATTTAAACATGTGAAATGTCTTACAAATTATTCAAATGGCAAGCAATAGCACAGAACCGAAAAGAAGGACAAATATTAAGAGGCCTATATCCGACAATGGATAGAAACAGGCTAGAAGGAGATGTCTTACAATCTGTGCGATGGTTACTAAATCAAACAGAAGTATTTCATTTGAAACTGATGAAAAGGTGACAGCAACGCAAATACGAATTTTTGCAAATATTGCAGTACCCCAAGTAACGCATCGCTATTAGACCAATATTTTGTGGAAAATATTGGCCCAGTATTGTAAATGTTAACGTTTTATTACATTGGATATAGGTATATTGTCCGCCAATATAGGGCTACCATAAAGAGAATATGTAAGTAAGTTATTTCGCAATTGTATTGGTAAAATATTGGTAGAATAGAGTGGAAATATGTTGGTTGATTAATACTAGATATAGGTTGGCCAGAAATGTCACTTTCTTTATTGGTTTTATATTGTTTTTGACATGTTGACGCAAGTTTTAATGTAAACCTCGTTTATATAAAGGGTGTATCAAATTACTCTGCAGTGTTGCTGAATTTATTTATTATTAAAGCTACAAATATGTTTAAATTGGGCAAGAAGCGTATCTTTTTATGCTCATTAAGATGTCATTTACAAGAAATATCAATAAAAAATTGCAATTTCCAATGAGTTCATGAAACGATTTTGCTTAAAATTGAATATCCTATTTATGTTTGCATATTTCCAAAGGAAATATAATTTTTAAGAAAGTCTTTGGTGTAATAGTATCGTAGAGTTGATAATATAAGAGTTATTAATGAAATACCTATATATTTAGTATCAAATTGATTCATATGGCTAAACATAATTTTTAATAAACTCTATTGACAATCGTGAATAATTTTTTTTAATATCAACTTTATATTACTTGGTATAGGAGATATTAAAAAATTCTTTTTCTTTCGGGATATTTAAGAATATACAGTAAGAAGCACAACCGATTATATTTATGGAATATCTCGAAAGCGCGGAGTGCAATTGCTTTTTTGTAATAAACATCACAATAAGCATAAAAACTAAATCTGTAAATCTAATAATAACGAAGTGCCGAGATAATTTGCTAGTGTCATTAACAATATTATTAAATTTAAACATTTGAGTTTGTAATAAAATCATGCAACTTGGTAAATATATGTACACCGTTAAACCCCATATTGTCTTATAACATTTGCAAAGTTACCTGCCATAAGTCCCATGCAATTCAAACAGTGCCTTTAGCTAGAAGTACAAACATTTCGTATAAACCACGTGTTGATTACATACTGGCTTTCCAGATTTTAAACAATATTGGAAATCGTATGCAAGTCAAAGATTCGCTTTAAGTCGGATTACGAACATTTCGTGGAAACTACTAGTAA
>JABXWE010010303.1:0-22324 GCA_014611495.1 Limonius californicus | reverse complement strand
TGTGTGCGAAAAGATCGACTGAACGCATTGGCGGTCCTATCAATAGAAAAGAAGTTCGTCCAGTCTATCCCGGATTTTGACAACAAAGTCATAGACGTCTTTTCCAGCATGAAAAATAGGAGAATGGATTTTATGTACAAAAAATAGGTAAGTTTTTTCTTGTGCCCACCCTCTTTCTTAACTCACGAGCCGCCACTGAGTGCTGCTACTACATTTCTCACCAAATTCTACAACTGTTTACTTATTAAGAACTCATTACTCAATACTCAAGGCAACTGAATAATACATTGATCAACTGACGCCTCGGTCGTGCCTTTTATACTACAAGTGGCTATTCTAGATATGTCTGGATTCCAGGAAGTATCTCGTGTATTACGGATTCTGAAAGCTTCTAGTAGCGTTAGATACAGTGTTGCCAGCAATGAATTTTCGATTGCCGTGTTTGGTAAGCGAAATTGCCGTGTTTGTAAGGAAAATCAGCCCTTCGGTTGCCGTAGCAAGGAAATGAAATATTACATGTTTAGTATTATAAAATAATCATTATAATTAATAAAAAACAAACAAAAACTCAACGTTCGTTAACCAAATTAACCTTTGATACTCGTGACAAAGTCTTCTGAATGTTTGACTTTCAACGGTTAACAAATATAAAAAATCAAAATGGAAACAGAGAGTATAGTTTGTACGAGATTTGTATTTATTATTAAAATTTATTTTGCTGCCAGACAGGTAACGTTCGGATACATGCACATAATAAATATGTTCACGTTCTTTTAGTAGTTTTTGGCATTGGCTGGTAGCACGTGAAAAACCATCGCGAATTGCCGTAGATTCCGCTACGGTAATGGATTTGCTGCCGTAGGCCGTATATTTTTTAATATTTATGTCAAATTGCCTTAGAACACGGCAATGGCAACGCTGGTTAGGTACAACGCTACTAAAAGCTTTCAGAATCCAGAGCCATCTGGCGTCTTCGAGAAAAAAGGAGAATAGCGGCGAACAACGAAATAGTTCTGAGATGGCTCTAGATACACTTGCTATTAGTCAATGTTGATTACACGTTCTGGCTTTCTTCAAACTGATACTGAATTGATACGTCTGTCTTTGTGGTGGGGCGTGATGCGAATACGGTTTGCAAATTTTCTTTTAGGGGGGGGGCTCGCTGGGTACGCCTTTAGGAGAAGATATAATAATAATGGCAGGAAATACAAGACAAGTGCAAGAACATATTAACATGGAGAAACAAACTAGAAGACAAAGGAATGAAGATATACACAGAAAACAGCAAAATAGTATACATTGCGAGAGAAGAAAGAGAAGCAAAAGTACCGATTACAATATAAGCAAAACAACTAGAGTATGTGGAGAAGTGCAAATATTTAGGATTGATAATAAACAAGAATGTACAAATAAAGGAAGTAATTAAAAAAAGAATAAGCAAAGTAAATAGTATATATTATCAAATAAACATAACAATGATAGGCAAAGATGAAGTAAGCACAAAAGCATGGATGTACCTGCATAGCAGAATTTACCTTCCCACGTTACTCCACGGAGTACAATCATGGGTATTGTTAGATGAACGCCAATCCAAAATAACAGCAACAGAAACTAGATACCTACAAACAGTGCTGGACAAAACAAAAAGAGTTAGAATAAGAAACACAAGCTTAAGAAATGAACTAAACCAAGAACCAGCAGACAGTGAAATAGAAAAGAAACAATTAAAGTGGCAAGGACACAGAACTGAACGAAGAAGAACCAGAACTAGACCTTGTGTCCAATGTCACGACAACATCAAGAAGACGGCTAGGAATGAAAACAAGAACACCGAGGAAGTCAGCTAAAAAGGTGAAAGACCATAACATGTATAAGAGATGGATGGAGGACCAAAAGCCTTAGGGCATAAATGGGGATAGGCAAGCGCTTCCTACTTTTTATGTTGTATATTATGTGTATTGTACATATTCTACAGTTGCATATACAGGTAGTTTATAGCGTCTTATAGCAATACCAAAAGTCGCGATTTTACTTTCAAAGCGTTAAGACGTGCTTCATCGCAGTCGTAAGTGAGTGAAAGATTTAAACCGCATTTTTCGGCGAAACCGCAGTATTGAAACAGCAACTTAAAGCAACATAAATTGTAAGTTATCTTTCAATCTTAACAAAATAACCGAAAATATAAACAATGAAATCTCAATGGAAGTTAAAGCGCAAAACAAGCGTAAAGCTGATTCATTAACACCTCCATTAAACGAAGTGCAAAAGCGCTACACGTGGACACCTAACATTCCAACGCACAACAAATACAACTTACAAGCTAATCCAGAAGTGGACTTAAATGTTAACCCCGATGATAACCATAATCAGCACAACACAAATGCAGACAACATGCCAGAAACCTCAATAACAAAGCCAAAAATACCACCCATTTATCTACATAATGCAATAAATCAATTTGCATTGACCGCAGACATCAAGAAACTAACAGCCGGCAATTTCACAACCTTCTGCAACGCAAACACAAAGAATAAACTTAACTAACGAGAATGACTACAGAACCATAACAAAACACTTTAAGGATAACGCAATTAAATTTCACACCTTCCAAAATCCAAACGGCAAACCTCTTAACACCGTGATTAAAAATGTACCGCTACCTCTAACAGAACAGGAAATCTTTACCGAACTTAGTAGCAACTCAATACCAGTCACTAAAGTTACACGTCTGCTAACTAAAAATAAGCAGCCGCTACCAGTTTGTGCTGTGGACCTAAATGATAATGAAGACGCCAAAAAGATATTCTCGCTAAAAAGTATTTATCATTCAATTGTCACCCGTTGAACTGAGAAGAAAACCATCAAACATCCCTCAATGTCACCGCTGTCAAGGGTACGGCCACACCAAAAATTATTGTACCCTAGACCCACAATGTGTGAAATGTGGAGGGGACCACCAACATCACCAATGCAAAAAAAACCAAACGAAGCGCCTAAGTGTGATAACTGCGGAGGCCCTCACTCCGCGAGTTATCGCGGTTGCAGCCACCATGTCGAGATAATGCAAAAACGAATGAAAAATAGCAGTAACAACCAACCTGGTATAAGGCATTATAGAAATTACACTGTCAACCCTAGCAAATCATACTCAGACCAAGCACAAAACCTTGCAGCAACCAATCCCAACACTACCAATGTAAACCAATCAACCAATCCGACGGCCTCACCTGACACAAATAACATAGTTAAAATCCTTATTGACCTGTTAACCCCTTACCTGCCCCTAATTAAAAATTTCATCACTAGTACTATCCTTCCTTTACTTCTCAATGGATCCTAAATCACAAAAAATCATAGAAAAGTTAGCAATCCTTAATTGGAATGCTAACGGTATACTAACCCAAAGATCAATCCTTATAGCATTTCTTAACAGACACAACATAGATGTTGCGTGTATCACTGAAACCCACCTATCAGAGGCAGATACGTTCAAAATACCTGGATATCAAGTGCACAGGAAAGACCGAAACGCTCGAACAGCAGCCGGAGGAGTAGCTATACTCATCAAAAAGAAAATTATCCACAATCCTATTGCCGATATTGACAACCTAACCTTAGAAACAATCGGAATTAAAATAAAATTAAACGACCAAACTTTCACATTAATAAGCACCTACAGACAACCTAATAAAAAGCTAGTGGAGGAAGACTTAAAAGCCACATTCAACACAACAAAACCACTCTTAATGATTGGAGACTTCAACTCCAAAAATCAATTATGGGGATGTAGGGCAAATAATCCTGAGGGAATCAAGATGGAAAGCTACGCGACAAAGTACTCCTTCCAAATAATAGCTCCAGAAAAATACACCTATTATCCATACCCTAGCGATCATCTGCCTGACAAACTAGATATAGTACTACAGAAGAATTTCGACAAACCAATATTCCAAAACGTGGTAGAAGAGCTCGACTCTGATCATCTACCAGTAATAATTTCGTTCATCAGCACTTCTTTAGTGGCACAGCCAACACCGAGACTCATAAATGGGGTAGTCAACTGGGAATCCTTTCGAACCAACCTCGACGAACAGCTGAAGTGCCCAACCAGCCTAAACAATAAAGAAGACATAGACAACGCAATATCCAAACTAATAACATCAATAACCAACAGCGTACAAAAGGCAACACTAGCTTCCAAAACCAATAAAATACATAATCACCATTACCAACAGTAGGTAGAGTTGGACAGTTTGACGACCACCCCCCACTCCTGACCTTGATTTCAAGGTCAAGGCCATTGTTTCCCCTCACTCGACCGTCGATTGAAGGTCATCAGATTCCCTTCACTGGATCTTGAGTCCAAGGTCACCACTTCTCAGAAAACCTTGAGTAACTGATCAAGGCCAGCCAGCACCCCTAAACCTTGAATGTGTAAGGTCAATTCAATCAAAACGAATCAAAATCATATAAGTTTTTATTGTACAAAAAATTACATGATAACTGCAAATACAGAAAATACAAGTTTTACATAATAAACTCGAAACACGCAATATATAAGTCTTAGCAAATGCGAATTTTCCTGCAGGTACTTACACCTTGACACTTGGTTGTTATAAAATTTGGAATTGAAATTAACTCGCCGATTCCTTTACCGAGAAATTCGGTTGATTTAAAATCAGCAGTAACCTCGAGGTATAAGCGTAGGCAAGCGGTGACATGTCTTTTCCATCAAATGGAAAACATTGCTGAAGGTTTTTTCATACCACTCGTTCACATCGGTATCAGCATTTAATTCGGTCTCAGGAATAACAAGTTCTAAATCATTTGGAATAAATGTAGCACTACCATTAATTTGTAAATGCAAACACATAGTGTTGTTTTTCATCTCCATGAGATCATTAATAACTATCAGCTGAAGTTTGTCAACGGCGTGCTTGGCGTACTCAAGAACTAACGTTTCACGCACCATGTTGGTGGTGCTGGTGCAAACTTGCAAATGGTGAAATAAAATGTGTGGAATAGTTATATACTCTACCACCCTTCACAATAAACAAAGTGAAAACATAGTAAAGCATTATTGATACATTTATTAAAGTATGTTAGGAGCATTAAACAGGTTTATGTGTAAGTTGATACAATATCTTAAGTAGTAATTCGCGATTGCTAATCTCTGCAACGTTGTTACCAGCAACATCTGCACCGATGTCTTCGAGGCCGCTGCTGTCGGTCAATTGGAGTCTTTTTTTTGGCCTGCTCGATTAACTCCTCTACAGCTTTTCAGCCCTACATAAGTAGAGCGAATCCTGCAATGTCGGGACCATCTGAGATGTTCAGCAAGCGGTTCATCTGACGGCTCCCAGTCAAAAATGCGTACTCCACAGTAGAAACATTCCACCTCATCCGCATGAATGCCAAGCTGTTTGGTTCTGAAGAAACCTGCACGTGCTTTGCAGCTAAAGAAACCGACACGCGCTAGTTCGTCAGGAGATTGAGTTCCCGGCCAATTCGCGAATGTTAGCAAGCGCTCCGTAAAGCATCTGAACTCTGGAACTTGACCGCACATATTAACAGTTTGAGAAAGACAAACCAACCAACACTGAACTCGCGCAGGCTGAACTTATAAGCAGAATGGTGGGGGAAAAATTCAAGGTTGTATGGTGGGAGAAATATTGAAGGTTAAATGGTGGGAGGTGTGATTAAGGAATGAGGAATTACTCATCATCGTCCCAACGGAATGTGAGATTTTGGAGTGAGCTTTCACAGTGTCGGCTCATGAAACGTCTAATGGGATCCATAATCAACCGGTGAAGTGCTCTTGTAAGGATGAGGTTTCATGGGATGCGACTGGATAATTTCGGGTTGTCAGGATCTGCGTCTCAGCGATGCGCTCGCCACCCATGAAGCGGGTAGAGGCGATGGTTGCGATCGCATGAAGAAGTTTGGTGTTGGCAGGTCGACTCTTCGCATAAATCGTGAAACAATCGAAGTTGTGAACACCCTCCTCATCGAGGAAGTCTTCGTCGCAGTATTCGTATATAGTATTCATGATGCCCTGTACACACTGAACTGAAATTTGTCGCAGTAACGGTTGGATATATGTATGTAGCACTTCCTCAAGGCTACTTCAACCCACTACCGGGCAAGTGTTGAAGGTCGACATCCCACCACCAGCAACCTTGAATCCAAGGTGGTGGGTAGTCGTAGACATGACCTTAAAGGCTTAAGGTAGGAGGTATAACCTCGACTTGAAGGTTGGTGGTGGGGGAAATGGTCTTCAAGTAATTGCTAGTGATGGAGGGGTAGTCTTGAGGAAGTGCTATATAACGACTCTGGAGCTAGGGTATCCACAGTATTAACCAGTCGACCCAGTGCAAAGTACTCGCGAGTGTGAAAGCCGTTATTATGGATAACTTAAAACAGACTATTGAAAACGTGAAAAATCAACTTAAGTATAAAGCAGCCGAAATTGGTCCCGCAAACAGTAAAAGTAGTCAATCCACCTTTCCACTTCTAATAAATGAAAGATGTTATCCGTTGAACAAATCAAAAAATAAATTCGTTTCGGTGGGATTGCTTTGTTACGGCTTCTTTTCGCCGGCAGTGTTAATTTACGGGAACTAGAATGACTGGATCGTCTTCGACGCGGTGGAATGGAAGTCGTTAATGGACTGTCGGAACGTTATAGTGGATTATTTTACTGCAAAAGAAGGGTTTACGCAACCGCCAATAGTAGGTGCGGGGAAACGAATCAGCTACCTAACAGTTGGAACCAGCAAAGTTATTCTCATAAAAGATGACTGTGGGTCGGAGGTATACCTGGGAATAGAGGCTCTGACGGAGTTGTGGAACCTGCAAATTTTAATATCGGTTGAACTATTTAAAAACGTTAGAGTTTCATAACTTTTATAGCAACGTCGTCAAAGGAGTGTCAACCCTACCCGGTGAATGGCAAAGTAATATTCCAAGTGTAATTAATAATTTGAATGTGGAAACTGAAAACGGGCTGTGCATGTTGGAGATGGTAAAATTGGCGGAGGGAGTAGTAGGGGTAGATATGAAAAGGGAATACATTGCGCAAACGTTCTCCAGTGAAGCGATTAAGTAGCAACGATGTGGATGTGTTATGCCGAAGCATCGCGAACAGCGCCTACGGATGTAAAGTCTGCTGTCGAAATAACTAGAAGTAGGTTTAGGGATTTAGCGTTTATGGATGCACATGCAAGGGTGTACGACCTAGCACGAATGGAAACGGATGAAGAACTTGCGAGATTGGAAAAACTGTATACTGATGCCGGTGCATTGTGTGAAGAATATGTTAATGGTGATATGTGCGTTAGGTGCCTTGTGTTTAAGCTAGACTGTATGAAGTTAGAGGAACATACTGAAATTATAAAGAAATTCATGAGACCCGAAGAACGAGAACATGGCGAAGTACAATTTGATTTGTCGAAAAACAAAATTCACAACATGGTGAAATGGAGTTTTGCATATGAGCAGCCTAGAAAAGGATATTGGCAACATGTTGCTTTGGACAGATATAGATTTGAAAGAAGAATTACAGAGACTCAAAAGTAGTGTCACATGTGTTAAATAGCGATCACCGTAAACGTATATATATTGAACGCTTTTCATAAGTTAATAACTAAACAGTATTCGTATAAATATGCTCGAGTAGTTTTATGTAGTTTGCAGAATTTGTATTATTAATAAATATGCTTGTGTAGTTTAATGTTGTGCGTATAATTTTTGTATTATTAATAAATATATTTTCTGTGTAAAACAATGTAATGTAAAACAATAAATACGTTTAAAAGTAAACCTGTAGTTTATGAAATGAAAGGAGTAAGTAGGTACATAAAAAAGTTTATTGGTAAATTATTGCATTACATAGTGGTGGTATATATGATAAACATTAGATAATGCACAGTAACACAGTGATTTCAAATGACGCATGCAAGAGGGTTGGGATGTTGACAGAGCTGGCTGTTCCTCTATTTCAACGATGTGTTTGCTGGTGTAGCGTCTTAGGAATGCAGCCTTTTCACGACCCTTTACATACACCACATCGGCATCTCGAAGAAGTCGTTCCAGGATCTTGGGAAACATGAAAACGGGTGTAAATCCTTCTTCCCAATTAATGCAATGATGATTATTCATCAACCACTGAGCTTGTTGTAAATGTAGGGGTAACGTGTCGAAAGGAAATGGCGCTCTGAAGATGTAATGTGAGATTGCGTTTCCATCATATACTGCTAATTCCTTAGCTGAAAACGTATTTTTTCCTATCTTGAAGCATTGTACATCTACTATGACAAACATAGAGAACAGTTGTAGTCACAGTTTGGTTGAAGATATGAGGCTGTAGATGTTGGTTCGACCGCGACACCGAGTAAACTAAGCATTTCTGGGTTTACAGTTGTTTAACCGCTTTTGTTAGAGCGGTATAGGTAAACCACGACGTTACCTGTAAGTCAATCCTTGTTGGTTGGAACAATCCACAACGATGAGAGGCGCTTTTTGCTTAAACTCTGGTAGTCTTCTTTATTAAACCCAGATGCTCTAGCAAATGACGTATTTTCTGGTTGTCGAAGAGTTATATCCGGTTGGCTCTTGAGAGTAGTAGATCCAATCTTTGCCTGCCATCTTGGATTCTTTGGAGAAGTTGTGTTGAATGCAATTAACTTCCGGCCAACCTTCGGAACTCCAGCAAAGTTAAGCGGAAAACACGTTTTTCTAATTATAAGAGTTGTTCTGCAAGTACTTGTTGCTTACTTGCTTACTCCTCATAGCTGTTATGGCTTGTTCTGTGCTATCTTCACTCCATGTCTGCTGTTGAGTCTTCCATTTGTATACTCGAACCATGTTGACCAAGTAAAAAAGAAAGTCTAAATTTAAAAAAATTGAGTGCAATGTGAGACATCTCACTTTGCCCCAATCTCACTTTGCATTGAATAATTTTTTTTAAATCAGGAAATCTAGAAAACCGCATCACTCGGAATATTATGGTCGAAGTAGCCATTTGACACATGAAAATGTTGTCAACCGACAACTGCTTCCCATTGAGTGCGTTCAAAAATTTTCGCACAACAATTTACGTTTTTAAATAAGAATCTCACTTTATCCCACCCTCCCCTACATGGGGTTTGTTGGAAGTTCCATCCAGAAGAAAAAGCATTGCCATTTTTGATAGACACTGGAGCTGATATTAATTGCGTACCAGGTCGTTTACTAACCCTACTCAGTTAAGTAATTTAAGAAGCACAAACACAAACATATTTGGTCCAGATGATTGTGATTTAAAAAAACATTAGATAAAATGTTGTATGTCTTTATTCATAAAGGAAAACAATGTAAACAGGATGTGTATGTCATTCAGAATGTAAAAGTACCAAGTTTGGGTCGTTCAGGAATTGTGAGGCTAGAATCTTGCAGTTTGGAAGCAAAGATAAAGAATCTGATTCTTTAGGAATACGTCTAATTAAATCCACAGAGGAGATATCTCTTTTGGGAGTAGAAAGTAGGTTCCCAGGTATTTTTGAGGAAATATGGGAATTTAAAGATGTCTTAGAGATTCAACTGAAAGATAATGTATTACCTTTGGTTCAATCGGTACCCAGGGTAGTTCCATTACCATTATTAGATAGTTTGGAAGCAGAATTGAAACGCTTAATTAGATTAAAAGTTATAGAACCAGTAGGAGGATATACTGAACTGATTGCTCCTATTGTAGTAAAGGGAATTCGGTGAGAATTTGCTGTGATTTCACTGAATTAAATAAAAATGTGTTGCGCTATTACTATCCTATACCAAAGGTAGAAAGTACACTAGCAAAGTTGAAGGGATCTAAGTATTTTTCAAAATTATATGCCAATTCGGGGTTTTACCAAATCAGGCTAAAAAGTGAATCGCAACCATTAAGGTCAAGGTTGAAACACACACAGGAGGTTTCGGCCTGGGTGAAAGGAATGATAGAGGGGATAGACTGATAGAGTTCTGTCAGGACGAACATCTCATGATAACAAATACATTCTTCGAACTTCCAGATCGTAGATTGTATACCTGGAAATCCCCTGCAGATAACCCTGATATATAGTAAGAAACCAAATAGACTATATCCTCATTAACAATCACTATAAGAACTCAGTCAAAGCTACAAAACCTACCCAGGCGCTGACATTAGTTCCGACCATAACCCCGTGATCAGGTGATGAACTAGTAACCAATTTTTTTGTATAGGTATTTCTATGATCTTTATTTAGCTTAAGGACTCACTAGAGATAATCTTTAAATTAAGATAACGGTAATGAAACAATTGTGTATTTTTTATACTGGAAGTGGAACAAAGAAATGGTTTCTGAATCAGTAGAGCATTGGTTAGAATATAATTAACTTTTATTTTAGTCGAATAAAAATATAAACACTTTTATAATATACAAACAATACAAATATAGTTTTAACTTTTCTTTTTACAAATTGTTACAATTTTGAAAACTAATGTCTATTATCACACAAACACTCTAAAAGCTAAGCGAGGGTTTAAAATTTACCTACACAAGCGAGCCTTCCTTCCTGCTTCATCCAAGTGATCACATACTTTGATTCTGCTTTGGTTTTATGTTCAGACCATTTTCTTATATTAAATATTGTAATTTCAACAGTTAATGTAACAGCAAACCAATGAGTTGCTTTTATTAACAAGATATATTTGCATACCGTAATGAAAATATATATCTGTTTAAGATTATGCTAAGTATGGGAATTACAAGAAGAAACAATTGCGCCCAGAAACAAATGAGTACCATTTTAAATGCTAACGTTACTTGTTTAGAAAATTAGTTTATTTAACGACGTACATTTGAACTATTTTTCAAAACAACCTGATAATGGTACAAGCACCGGTTGTAGTTCTTAACCATAATTAACAAACAACCCTCGCTTGTTTCAAAATTGAATATTTACAAGTAAGAAAGCAATATTTAAAATTTAGTTTGCACAATCATGCTAAGACCAAGGCAATATCAAATTTGTGTTTTTCCGCCTTTTCTCTATGGTGGGTAAAGCTTCTAGTTTCATGGGTCTACGTATGCCAGTATCAGGTGCTAAAGCTGAATTGCCTGTAACAAAATAGAAGCATATTGTATTTGAGGCTTTATTTTTATTTAGCATGATATGGCATGACGTAAACCACATACTTCACGACGTACCACTGAACCAGTTGTTATTGGACCCTCCGAACGTGTTGTTCAAAACATTTGGTGACCGCTGTGGGTTCGGCAGACTCTCGGTCGACTTGGGCTTGTTCCTTTTGGCGAAATCTGGAACAGAGAGCGCACCTTGGCAAAATTTATTAGTCGGTGGAAGCATGCGGATGTAATTTCGATGGGTTACCTCTCCAAGTGTTGAAGACTGTAGCTTCTAGTCTTGAGGATTGGTTGAGTAGCTCAGTTGCACGTCTGGGCTTAAAATAGCTCCCAATTATATCTTCCTTTTCATTTTTTTCCAGTTTCTGCAAAAATAAATCTTTTTCTGTTAATATTTCGCCGAAGTACACATTTGGATACAAGCAAGTGACGGCTATACCTGAAAGTCCTCACTGGGCGGTGTGGACGGGTTACTGCTAAATCTGCTATGGTCTGAATTGCTGGAAGGCACTCGATTTTGATTCTGGCCTTTGTGCGGCATGCAACAAACACATGTGCATCAAATCTTTTACACATAATTGACAAATTGTAAAGGGGGTTTCGAAGAGGAGACGGTTTCATCGAATAAAGCCATGCAGACGTCTACCACAGTCTCAATACACGCTTTTCAAAAAATTGTTCACCTTCATGAGAAAATTTTGCTTAGCGTCGCCGTTTAAGGACTCGGAGTCACTTTCGAGACGTCCTGGAGCCGTCTGACTATCGTAAATGCGACCTATAAAGAAGGGTTATTAGGGACTGCTGTTAAGATTCCAGCTGGGCGATTGAAAATGGATTGAGTTTGGTCTGACAAGGTTTAATGTTTGAATGCCTTTCGTAAGTCTCTTTAGGTTGAACTTATATGACAGTAGCTTAACCAAAATAATTCAAGAGAATCATTTAGTACTAAGTCTAACAAAATACGGCACGATATAAGCGAGTCGTTCTATCTTAAAGATTTCATTTATATTATGTTACAACCAGAAGCTGATACATGTATTAGTATAATAGTACTACAATGGTCAGTAATGTGCGGTGTTCTAACTATAAGATATCTTGCGTTGACATTGTCACTATAAGGATGTCTTACTTCCTCAATTTGCACTTAATTTAAGAAGATTATTTAACAAAGATCTTAGAGTCGTTTTGCTGAAAGCTTTGGCTTTAATATAGCTCTTTAAAAACTATTAAATTATGTTTTTTAAATTTAGTTCTTCTACCGGAGTTGAATTGAAATGCTATCAGTTATTACATTGGGATAATAGCTCCAAGGATTAGTCAAGGAATTAAAATCTACTATCTAACAGTGACTGTACTGGTAATTTAATATCCAGGCAAGATACAAGTAATCAATTTTGCTATACCATACAATTAACTACCACAAATAGCGTTTTTGAATAGATCATTTGATCTGATTTCGAATATAAGATCTAAATTATTACTATGTGCAAATGAGGCTCTTCAGATTCATAAAATTGACTTATGGTATGGGAAGATAATTAATAAGTGTAGTACCTGCTGGAGGCAGCTTGGTACGGTGGACAACCAAGTTTGGTAGTTTGTACTTTTGTGAGTCCTCGATCCATACAGCTTGTTCTTTAATAGCCTCAAGGTCTCTGAAATGGGATAGAGCATTACACTTTCTTGTAAGTTACCAATACTGTAAAATATGACGGTTTCAAAAGCGACACGTTTCCAAAAATTATTCTATAGAGACAATCGTTATTAGTATTGAAAAGCGACAGGAATTAATATATTGTATTCATATTTTTTTACATTTTTATTCCGCCAGGATGGGTCATCAATTCGTCCCTAACATAGAAAGCATTAAGCGACAAATCAATAATTTTTTTCCTCGAAACGTCAGCTATTGACATTAGTATAAGGAAATTCAACGTAAGTTCATTCCACACAAGGGGGCGGCCCGCTATAGATGTCAGTCGGGTTCCGTACCAGAACCTTAAGGGTTCCGTAACAGAACCCAGCCAGTAATGGGAATGTAAGGATAGGAAAGACTAAGAAAATTGGATAACAGAATTTCGTGAATGATACTGTTCCAGCATTTACCTGTATGACCCAGAAAAACCACGCAAAAACCTGTCTAAACGGACGGCTAGGGGGTTCGAATCCAAGACCTCCCGAATGAAAGGTAAACGCTCTACCACTGCGCTATCTTCCTCCATTAATATATGCCAAGTTGCCGGTGTCTATATTCTTTTTTATAAAAATTATAAATTTAATATTGCTGCAGTGCTGGTAATTTTGTTGAATTAGAAAAATTCAAGACAATGGATGTGATAAAATACTTATTTAAGGAGGGTTTATCAAAGCAGGAAATTTATAATGACATTTCCGTAGTGTTAGGTGATTATACCCTGTCATATCAAGTAATTTAGAGTTGTTGCCGGGATTTCAAAATACTAAGAAAGTCGCGTCAACATGCACCAGGTGCTGGACCACTAGTAACTGTTATCACTCATGAAAATATTGATTTGGTCCAAGATATGGTACTGAGTGATCAACTAATTGCGGTTAAATATATGTGGCTTTTCCGTTGGACGCGTTGAGAAAAATTTGCACTAGGAATTGAGTCTGAAAAGAGCCTGCGGCTGATGGATTACGAAAATGTCGCCAGATCAGAAGCGGGCCAAGTTTCTCACTGCTTTGAGCAATTTCAGATTAATAGACGCGGATTTGGATGGTTTTCTTTGAAAGATTTGTAACTGTAGATAAAGGTATTCCAGCTCTGTATCATCGTTATACTAAATGTGTTAATCTTTCAGGGGATTATGTTGGTGATATAATGATGTTTCAAATGTCTAAGTGTTTTGCTTCTATTTCAGGGACAATAAATGATAAGCCATTCTCGTATATGCAGTCGGTGTTATCTACGATGGAGTCTTGTAATTAATTAAATGAATAAGTTATAGATCTACTCACCTATAGTTACACTCATTTTTAAGTGTTCCAGATATCTTGTCAGAAATCTGCGACAGCAACTTTACCGCCCTGTTCTGTTTCCTGATGGTTTCCAAGTAGTCGTCTCTTTCGGCCTGGAATTCGCTCTGGATGTCAGCTATTTCTTTCTCTAACGATTTTACCTTAACAGAGAAACGATTTTGGTTAGATCACGTTGACTCCAAAACTGTTTCGACTAACCTTGTGTCTGTATCTTCTCAAAGCATCTGTCTTCATGTTCAATTCTTGGCTGATGTCCTTATATTGGTTTTGCAGGATTTCTCGATCTTCGTTCATATCTATTTTTGCCAAAACGTGAGCAATAGCACTAAAAAAGTAAAAATAGTCATATCACCATAATTGTATTTCAAAAATGTCAATTAATATTTTTTTACTGCATCTACAAAACCTACCTCAGTCGTTTTTCAGCAGCCACTTTCTTCTTTCTTCTCCTCTCCGACAACTCCTTATCGTCAGCCTTTTCACCTCCAATCATGGTAGCTTTGAGGGCATCGATTCGTTTCAAGATCTCTTCCTTAGACGTGCTTTTGGGTCTGTTTTCTTCCATTTCTTGGTTAAGTTTCTCGATGTGTGTTTGGTATTCCTTTTTAATTGCGTCAATTTGATTGAGAATTTTCTCTTTTTCGCTCTTCTCATTCTCATGTAGACATTTGAGTTTGTCCATTTCTTCCTGGTACTCTTGGATCAGCAAATCACGTTTGGGATCTTCGTTGTTATTGGTCAGTGGGATGTTCTTGTTGATTTCGTAATTCGTATCCTCGGAGATGTCTTCGATTTTTAGCGGTGTGCTTTGGCGGTTGTCTAGAAGAGCTCGCAACTTATCGATTTCTTCTTGGTATTGTCGAAGCATCGCGTCTTTTGGATCCTACAATTATAATTTGGTGTATGATCTTTAATTGGGCTGTAGTCAAATGAACTTACCTCATTAATTCGTGGTTTGTTGTGGATGTTTTTAGCCCGATTGGCGTACCTGAGAGTGGACAGCGTTTCATCGTAGTCTCTGCTCGCGGGGCTGATGCAAGCTATCATTAGCGTTCTTGTATTACCTCCCAGAGAATCCTGAAATATCATTTATATTATTACCAGTTTTGTAGATTCATATCGGAGCAAGTTAAGCTATACGTATCTAAAGAACTCTCAACTAGCATGTAAAACATGACATCAGCAAGATTTTCATTAAATGGAAGGTAAGAAATCTGAATGGCATCAGCTGTATCATTGCAAGTATAACTAATACTTCCAATTACTATAAACTAGAGGATGACTAATGAAAAATGTAGGGAAATCACTATAAACAACTTTTACAAAATGTGAATACAATCAGCTGAAGCAGTACAAGCTATCCGACGAGGTACAACTACAACGCTACATATTCGGCATAGTTGAATTGTCATTTCAACTGATCTACTACAAATTGGATGATAAAGCACATCTAGAGAATAGTATGAAGTACATGTACAGTTTGTTAAATTAATTCACTACATGATCAGCATATGGACATAATAATTTTGAATAATTTTTTACAAGTTACTTAATAAAGACACATGGAGGATGATATCAAGTAAATCCTTATAAATCTAATAATTCTAAGAAATTTAGTAGTTAACTGATGAAGTATATGTGGAGAACAATCTAACCAACTTACATAGCATAGAGAAAAATCCAATCCAAACATTTTAGTATAGGCTAAGCTATTCGTGATATGGCCACCATATGGAAATCATCATCACAAGCAATTCATTAAAAAATCGGTGATAACTGATAAGGCACATATGGACAGTGTCAGCAATACATTCAGCAAACAATTTGTTGAAATTAAGGCTATTCGTAACATTAATAATGAAGCTCATATGTAGAACACTAGCAGAGCAACCTATTTAGCATATGAAAAGGATCATGCTAAGAAATTTATCTCTAACACATAAAATCATCATTAGCAGTTCAATATCAGATGGGTGATAATAATTATGGAGTAAATCCAAAGAACAGTATCAGCAACATACCACACACTGCATATGGATATTAAAGCTAAACAATCAAGTAAATATGCGAATAGGCGACACTCATTCTCAAATGTTTAATACCCAAACTGGTGTACGACAAGCACGTACACTATCACTTTCACTGTTTAACATGTGTAGGGAACATATAACCAGTAAGGTGTTAAACAATTGGAATGGAGGAATCACAACTGGAGTCAAAAGAATCAGCAACTCAGATCACATGTAGATGACAACATCAGCAACATATTCAACATATCTAAATGGTTAATTCAAGCAATTTACTACAATCTGGGTAGTTAGTAACATTTTTAGCCTATAGAAACCATAATCACAAGCTGTTTATTACACACTAAGTATTGTGGAAAGATGTACATATATATGGAGAATAATAACATCAGCATGGCTAGAATATTAAAATATCTTGATTTGAGCTATCTACCATTCAATAGAATATAAAACACATATGTAGGAGAACAGAGTACTAAAAGTTCAGAGAGTGATGGAATGGTATAGCTGAACATTACATTAACCGACTAAAAACTAAATGAATTGATAAGGTAGCAGATTGGCGTGGACGACCTGCTGAGGATAATAGCACAACAGAAGTAGCAATGGACAGAGCACATCATGTGGATGAGAGATGGGCGAGAAAGGTTCTAGAGTGAAAACCATGGCTAGGCTGAGGAAACGCTGGCAGAACACTTCTAAGGTGGGCTAATGATATAAAGCAAATAGGCGGATTATTATGGTACCGAGACACAAACAACTAGAAACAATAGAGAAATAAAAGGGAAAAACGTCCAAGAAATGCTGAACGGGGACTGAGAAAGAAGAAAAAAGTTGCTGGACGACTAACATAAGTATACCACTATGCAGTGCACGTTTGGCGAATGATATCAGCAACATATTTAGTAAGATAAAATATCATGTTAAGCAATCTGCTATAAACGAAGAGATAATAAACATCCAGAGACGTGTTACACAAATGGCATATATTCTCATAGTAACCCAGGTAGGGAGACGGTATTACCAATAAGGCCAGTAAATAGCAAATATTATCGCAAGTAAGGCACCATCGTACGATGTTTTAATTGCAGATATGCTAAATATTTTAAAACGAACTGTTAAAGAAACTAATGATTGCAAATTTAAATCAAGAAAAATGGAGCAACAACAAGCAAAACGTTAAATATAGCCAACCTGCAACAGTCTCGTGAGCTTCGAATCTCTGTATGGTATATGTTTGGCTTTTCCATCAACCAAGGCAGAGATTACGTTTCCGAGGGCGCTTAAGGACAAGTTTATTTTGGTGGCTTCCTTAAGTCGGTCCCCTGTAGCTCCTGTTTTAGCTTGACGCTCTGATCCTGCTAAATCTACTAGGTTGAGTTTACCTGGAATAAGAATTAGGAGGTTAATATTTCTAGCGATAAATTTATGACTGAATTTGATATTTCTGGCAAGGAGTTATTTCTGAAGTTTTCCGAGATAGATGGTCTTGCCCATTGGCGAAAACTAACCAATGAAACCCAAACAGGCTGCTGGAATATCTATGTTACTAACCTTTCCTAATGGTTTCGTTGTCGTTTGAAATCTGTTCTATGCTAATGGTAAAAATGCTGTGCGATCGAGAGCTGACTTGATTCATTAACGTGGCTCCAATCATTCGGTTCTTCGAGCCTACATTCAGAAGTTCCTCGCATTGGGACACGTTGTGCACCGGATGGATGGTAAGTCCTGCAATCGTGGTAATACAGAAGCAAATCCTTTATTTTAATATTGTTCTTAGGCTGCTAGATATTCGAATTAATGTATTTACCTGGTACTGTGACTCCTTCGTTTGGAACTTCTTTCAAATTCAATGCAGTTTCGTTTGGTAACAACAGGTCCCTAAAATGAAAGTTTGGATTAGGGTTGTTGTATTATGTATGTGTAATGTTTAAGACAATAAACCAACCATGTCATAGGTAACATCTATTACATAAATCAGATATGAACTATTTTTAGTGCTTTATAGAAAATTACCAAATGCTAAGGTACATAATTGGTTGCCTACATTCGATTACGAATGGCGTTATGGTTATATTCTAAGACATATTAAACAAACGTGGCACAATCTTTTACCCGTATAACGTGATTAGATATCGTTATTTAGATTTCAATAGTACGAAATTTTACACAAAAGAATATATTTTAAAGATTCCATTAATGTAAGAGAATATAATTTTTGCTTACCTAATTTGTTCATTGTAGATTTCTAAATAACTAACTAACGCTAAATATTTAACACCAGACGTAACAGCAATTGCTTCGAAGATGTGTTCAAAGGCACGTGAAATGATTCCCTTTTCGGGCGGCTTCATGGTTTTAGAACCTTCCATACTAAAAGACTTTCCACATCCAGTTTGTCCGTATACGAAAACTGTACTGTTGTATCCTTCTAAAACGCTCTGAAAAAATAATTCATGGCTAAATCAATTGGAGAAAAACTTATACTATGTAGAGATATAGTTCAGTACATTTTTGTTTTGCAATCGATCGGCCGTTAATTTCCGAATAAGCCTCGTATGTGAAAGACATCTACGTAGAGTGATTATTTATACCTTTCTCGCGGAGTACAAGATGAAATAATGATTAAATGATTTTGGGAAACGTTGGGTAATTTAATGCCAATCAGTAATTGAACACGACTATCTTCTATCCATTTTTTGATTTTGACTTATGGGCAAACCCATCTTTGATCAACTTAGCCTTGAAAGCAAATGCAATAATTCAAATGACGTTTGTTAATGTTAGTAGTGTTTGTAAGAAACACATGAATACGTTTCTGGCGTTTGAACTTGATTATGACTTTTAAAACTTCGATTTTGAAATGGCGTTTGTTGTTGAAAATCCGTCCAAGTTTGATCAGCGTGCGGTCCTACAATTTTATGCGCTGAGGGTGTGCAGCCATTGCAGATTCATACGCGAATGGAAGCAGTGTATGAAAGGGCATGTATTACGTACTCAACTGTGAAGGAATGGTGCCGAAAATTTAAGAATGGAAAATGTATGAGCCGCGACCAGGTGCACGGTGTACTGCAGTAACAGAAAACAATTTGGCATGTATGGAACGCCTTATTATTAGAGAAAATCGTCGATAGAGAAACTTCAGAAATTGTTGGATCTGTTCATAGTATTGTTTGTAATCTGGGTTACAGCAAAGTTCGTTCGCAATGGATTCCTCGTCTCATGTCTAATGAACAAAAATGCTTACGAATGGGCTTATCTCTGCAACACCTCACATACTATAGGCAAAATGGTGATGACTTTCATCTGTGCATAGTTGCTTGTGAAGAAACTTGGTGTTATTCCTACGAGCCATCCAGTAAGTTATCGGCGATGCAGTGCGAACATTCAAGTTCACCACCGCCAAAGAAGTTTAAAGCACAACCTTCTGCAGGCACGGTGATGTTATTATTTTTTTCGACCGTGAAGGACCCTTGTTGATAGAGTTTAAGGATCCCGGAGTAAATGTCAATGTAAATCTGTACAATAAAACTTTGAACAAGCTTCATCAAGCAATAAGACGAAAATGCCCAGGAAAACTTTCGCTGGGGTCATTTTGCTGCACGACAATGCTAGGCCCCATGTTGCTAGTGTGGTAAAAGAAAATCTCCAACGAAAGAAATGGAGGGTTCTAGGGCATCCACCCTGTAGCCCGAATCTATCGGCTTGCGATTTCCATATTTTTGGACCGCTGAAAAAGGCGTTAAAAGGTCGGAATTGGAGTCTGATGCAGAAGTCTAGATAGCTGTGGAAGACTTCTTCAATCAGCAGCCACAAGAATTCTATGAGCAGGGTATACGTCGGTTAGTAAAACAATGGAACAGGTGCCTTAACTGTGACGGTAATTATTTGTAATTAAATTGTTGAATACATTTTTTATAAAGCAAAAATGGGTTTCAATTGAACACACCTTGTAGCAGTCAATTTAGATGTTTTTGGTGATGCCAGTATTCCTACTGAATAAGGCAACTTTTCTGAAATACATGTAGGCACGTGTTTTAAATATTATTGTGGTAAGAGATGTCTGGGATAATATTCCATTGTTCGAATGAATGACAATTACATAACTTACTTCTATGTATATTAATTTTGGTAAATTAAAAGTTTTTATTATTTAAAAAGTATTTCTGCAAGGGGTTTCGATTTCAGTGTCGATCCTATAGTTTATAATATTACAACGCCCACCGTGATCACAACGTCGACTAGTTTACAATCGTCACAACGTAAACCGCGATCACAACGGCGACTAGTTTGCTGTTGTCATAACGTCAACCGTGGTAATAACGTCGACCGCTGTCTTGTTTTCCTCACCCTGTAACAATTTTTACGGTCTCAATAGCGTTAGTTATCTAAAATTATTAAGATAACTATTATTTTTTATTTTCACATAATTTTGTATCTCCCCAATATTTTTAATTTGATAATCAGTAGGATCTTCGCTCTATATACGATAAAACAGCGTTTCTGAACATTTCGATTCTCTCGAGCCCCTGTGTAAGTAGGTATGGCTGAAAGGCGTGGACTCCCAGATATTGGTACGTTTCCGAATTCAAATATTAGTTGCAAAAACCAATGTGATGATGAGCCCGACCATTTTTAATATCGAGTTTAAGGTGGTAGAATCCTTGGTTACGCAAGATTTATTACCGTTTTCCTGTAAAATAATGATAATCGACAGTAACGATAACGATAATGAGATCACAGTCGAGATTATGATCACGGTCGACGTTGTGATCATCGTCGACGTTGTGACGGTGGACATTATGATCTACACCGGTCGACGTTCTGATTGTTGTAACATAGAGGACGTAGTAATAATGTAAAAAATACGTTGTTATCAACACCGGCCGACTCTGTAAACACGGTAGACATTGTGACAATAGCAAGCTAATCGCCCTTTCGATCACGGTCGATGTTGTAATCATGGTCGACGTTGTGATCAACACTGGTAGACGTTGTGCTTGCGGCCTCCTAGTGGACGTCGTAATAATGTAAAAGATAGGGTCGACGTTGTGATGGTCTACGGTGTGATCACCACTGGCCGACTTTGTGAACACGGTCGACGTTGTGATGACGCTCGGCTTTGTAGCAACTGTAAACCAATCGACGTTGTGATCACGGTAGACACTGTGACAACAACAAACTAGTCGACCGTTTGATCATGGTCGACGTTGTGATCATGGCCGACGCTGTGATGGTCGACGTTGTATGCACGGACGACTTTGTCGCAACTGTAAACTAGACGGCATTGTGACAACAGCAAGCTAATTAACCTTTCGAACACGGTCGATATTGTATTCATGGTCTACGTTGTGATTAACACCGTCCGACGTTGTGATAACAGGAAACTTGTCGACGTTGTGATCACGGTCGAATTTCTAACAAGTGTGAACTAGTCGACGTTGTGATTAACATCGGTCGACGTTGTAATTACGGTCGATGTTGTGACAACTGGTAACTAGCCGACGGTGTGATAGGTGAATGTTGTAATGTTGTAAGAGATATGGTCGACATTGTGATATAGATCCTCTACAAGTTGTGTTAGTTAACGTTTCTTTTTATTTCGTTCTTCTAAATAAATTTTGGGAGTGTTTTATATTCTTTAATACTATTATAAGACGTTAAGTATTCTTTTCAGTGCAGACAAATTTTTGTTTTTCGCGGGATGGGGTTTGTTTTTAAACGAAATGTATATATGTCTTTAGGTCACCCTTTTGGTGCTTGTTTTATCTATTTCTACGTCACCGATTTTTTTTCTTTGATTTACTGCCTTCTACCCGCAAAACAGAAGTTGGAAATGGCTGCCCTATTTACAGTCTTAAGCCTAATTAAGCATGCAAAATTTAGAGCAATTTAGTTTTAGTTTTGATATGTTTACCTGTTACTTAATAATCTTTTTTTTTTTCGGTTTTATGAAGCCGTTCTAAGCACACTGTTTTAGCTTAAAAACAGTACGTTAAGGACGCCTATAATCGTACTGTTTTTAATTTGTTTTTTTACGATGTTGGTAGTTCGATTTGAATTTGAAAGTTTGAAATGTCAGTTTCAGCCACCTGTCAGTGCTGCCATAAGTGTTTATAAAAACTCCCTAGTAATCGATTTGACGTAAAATTT
>JABXWE010010300.1:0-29862 GCA_014611495.1 Limonius californicus | reverse complement strand
CCTCCCCCCCCCCCCCCCCTCCCTTAACAACTTTCGCATTATTTCAGGGGGGTGCAAGCATCGCTTACACACTAAACATTTATGCAATATGCACCCTAAATTTAACTAAGCGAAATGCGGTCGCCCCAGCTAGGATTCGAACGCCCCAACCGATCAACTACATACGCTGTGGCCTCGAGTGGCAACGCGTTCCCGCACTACTCCACTGAGGCCCCTTCATAATGTCTACTAAATGCCTTTTATTTTAATTTGTTTGAAGCTATTTATATAATATAATAACTGCCACGCAATAAAATATAGTATTCTATAAAATAAGTAGGATATCGATATTTTAAGTATAGTTAAAGATGTTTCAGAGCGAAAACGCCCAGTTACTGCCAGTCTTTCTTTGTTTCAGTTTTAAAACAACGATATGTTTATTATACCATTTCAAACCTTGTCCTAAGCAGCAGACAATTCTTTGTAATTCAATTAATTATTCTTAATTATTGTCGTATGTATCATAATTTTTTATTAAGCTTAAATATAATTTATAAACTTTCTGAATGTGAAGTGGGTACTGATATTGTAAATATTTATTATTTAGGAATAAGATGACGACTTGCCAATGTGTTTGCGGTGAATTCTTCTAAATGAAGCTAAAGAGTGTAGCACATATCAGAAATGCAACTTCACAATATATACCTCAACTTTCTTCCCGAGTTCGTAATCTGGGTACTAGTAGGATGCATCTAAATATACAAACATTATCGCCTTATATGATCCACACGTTACTATCCCACTTGTATTTGGCGCAAGGTTGGGAGAACACAGACGTTGAGATGGGACACGCAATTAATATGTAAATTTAATTTTACATTTTGGTTGGTAGGTTGAAATTTTTCCTGAAAAAATATTCCCCTGCTATCACTTCTAACGGCACATTAAACTTTACGAAACCAGATCTACAACATGTGCTTGGACATAAACATCTATTTTTAATTTTGTATAAGACAATCGACCCGGCGAATCCTCAAATATTTATAGTCTTGAATAGGTTGACAGGTTTCTATAAAACAGGTCTCTCATATTTTTTCTTCAGTTTGCTGTTGTGGATACATTTATTTCAAATAAAAAATGTTAAGATTATATTATTCCCCAACGAAGAATCCTGTTTACAACAAAGGCGCTTCTAAAAACATTTCTCCCAAAGTCAAACACCAAGGTTTTTTCACGTAACTACTGTTTTTGCGAATATTTCCAGTCAAATAGACTCCACACTTTTCTCAAGAATATTGTCATCAGCTTTATGTTTACTACGTCTTGTTTCATAAAAGCCATTCAATTTATGCTTCCAGGGAATCACTTGAAAGTCTATCGATCCCTCTTCGCAAACTTGGTGGAGAACCTGTAACATATATCCAATTTTGTATAAGGTAAAATACAGAGGAAGTTTGTAGTCGATCCATTATCTTTTCTCTGATGTATTCTTGCATTAATGCTAAAAAGATTTTGAAAACATATTTCCATATAGATAATACAATTACAAAATGTCGTTAAACGAACAACCACCTGCAATAATTCTTCAATAAACAACCAACTCTTAACTAACTCTTTTACTCCATACCGTTACTTCCTTAAGGAAGCTTATAGCAAAACAAATCGATTAAGCTTAATCAATATTCGTTAATAGAAAATGCAGCCTTACAAATTACTATTTTTATTATGCTTTATTACTGTAACTCCGCATCTACACACTATTTATCATATCAAATTCTAAATTCTTACTCTGATATATAAACGACTACCAACAGCATTATGAAATAAATTTTTAGACAAATAATACGGGCCGATAACGAGTATTGTATATATTAATGTATTTTCTTATAGGTTTCTTATTCACGTCCCTGCTAATCAAATATAATAAATACGATGTACAATTTAATTTTACAAAACAAATGACGCTTCGTGCGGATAAAATGCGCGATTTGTTTGAAAACGCACTGAAAATTAGATTCTGAAGTTGGTAGCACATAAAAAGCGGAAACGATGTCGCCTACGCCGTCATTTCTGCTTCATTTGTTCTGATTTGTGCTGATGTTTTTCTACCAAACAAAAAATAACAATAAGACTTATATTATATAATACAGTCGCTTAAATTATTAACGTAGTCAACGTAGATTTAGAAATTTAGCTTGACACGTTAGAATATACACTTTTTTCTTTTCGTTCCCGATATTCATAACTGTAAATAACTAAGACTACGACCTTCAAGTGTTTAATTTATTCTAATCTTTTCGCGAACAATGACACCGTTATTTATACTTAAGTTTGTATTTTAAATTATCAATTATAATTATAAAATTGATGGGAGTCAGGTATAAATACATAGAAATAATTAAGTAAAATGTAATTCAAAAAAACTAAAATTTTTCGATAACCTTGGAAAATAATTTTTAAGATCTCCATAACAGTCAACTATAAATTAAAAGAAAGATTTACATTAATTAGTTAAGAATATTCTCATTCATTATTTAAACGTTGACAGACCGTACCCACAAAAGCTTACTTCTACATTGTATCAACTAATACATCCGCTATGATCTTGCTAAAATATATACTTACAAACACAATAACTTATGAAATACCTACGAACAATAGATTGTGTTACTACTTATTTTTTATAATATGAAAATTACAGTATATCTATATGACTATGGTTGAGCTGTGAGCAGGCGCATTGGCGTGTAACATGCACCGCCTTGTTTGGCCCGACCGCTATAAGCACGAAATTTTTGTCTACGGTGAGTTCTATAAAATATAAAGCAGCTTTCTAGTACAACGGTTTTCTGTTACTACCCCCCCCCCCCCCAATTTTCAAATAATAACCGTCTCCATATACACAGACGATGTACCCGATCATTTGTTTGTAGTGACATGTATAGAAGGGATTAAATGTGGAAAACATTAGAAAATGATTTGGAAAAAGATTGTCTTAACTCGAAAATACCTGCAACGCACTAGGGAAATATTGTTCTCTAGCGCAATTAAAGTTCAAACCTCTATTGCACCATGTGACTACAAAAATATGTTCGAGTAGATCGTTTGTACTCTCAGAAATGGCATGAATAATCAAGGCATAAGAAGGGAATTATTATTATTTAAGAGGGTGGTTTAGCGGAAAAAACATTTGTGGTTTGCTCGAACAGTATAAACAAATTCCTGTATGCTTTTTATTTAGTTCTAACTTCATGGATTTTAAAACATCAACTGTAACGCTAATACCGTACAATACAAAACATGTTATGCCGACACCAAGTGGCTCTACTACAAATGCAAATAACAAACAGGTTTGAAGCATTTCTTTGTTCTTCTGTATAAATACGAGAAAATCACAAAATACGATGAAAAAAGAACAAATGCTCGAATAACACTAAATACTACGAGTATCCCAGTTGGCACCGCGCTCGCTTTCTGGGCAAAACGTCGACCAGGGCTTAGGTTCAATTGCCGTGCATTACCACGGCAGCGTAAAAAAATCTTGGGCTGCAGCCCACCCCATACAATTTCCCACTGCGACCGGTAACCATGGGATCTTAATCCCAAACACTTTATATAGAATTTTGTCGTTCAGACTCATAGGACCCCCATCTAAAAAGCTCTCTGACCACTCCATGTGAGTAATATTGGATTCTTCAAAAAATGTATTGATTTATCTTGTTCTATAACTGCGCACGTTTCATCACTCGTCAACGATTTATATTTGGAAAATGACAACACTACAGGTTGTAAGTACCTCATTAGGATACCTGGTACTATTCAGTACAGCATTTCCAACCATAACCAATTCCGTACGACGTGTCTTAGACATATCTCTCCAAAGTGTAATTAAAGTTTCTGCATAAGCTTACGGATAAGTCACTTGGTTATCAATATAACGTTCACTCTTACTCTTCTATCAGAGCTATGGAGACGAGCTCTGTTTTCATCGTTGAACAAGCAGCGACCCCAATCTTTAACACTCCAATTCTCATTTAATTCGCCCACTCCAGCCTCCTTCTTTAGGATAACAATGGACATTTGTAGAAGGTCTGGACTTTAAATTTACTCCTTGGAGCCTTCTTTTTACTGTCTCGGTCGATACCTGAATACCTTTGCATTCAATAATTGGATTTTGAGTGCTCTTGCCATAGAAAATCTATTCCTTCAACACTCAACCGCCACAAATCGGTCCCATCTGACTGTTGTAGTGCAATTTCGTTCTCTGCCGTGCCAGTGTCTGACAGATCCATTATCAATAAAGCGCACTCGAACTGTCCGTATCACATTGAAAAGCACAGCAGCACTTCTCACTGATTCACTGATAATCATCATTCCCATAGCTAATCTATCAATATTTACACACTTTATTGGGGTCGACGAGCTCAGTAACTACACTTAATCTAGATAATAAAACAACAAATACAATTGAACTGCAGATGTCAGGCATTAGGATTTGTTTGTATCAGAACACAGTCCTGATATGTGTAATAAGATATGCTAAATATCTTGGGTAAGGAAATTTGTGTACTTTTACAGAATGTTTTGTAAGTGTCCCAATTTAATTTTTGTGTAGCTCGTTCCCATTTCCGGATCACAAGGCCGTTGCAATGTACTTGTGTTGCCCAAAATTGATAAATTTGATCAATATGATGAACATATAAATCTTATAAAATTCAGAACTATGATAGAGCGAAGCGAAGAGTCAGAAAAGATCGGATTAAAGGTAAATATTAATAAAACAAAAATCATGTCTAACTTAGCTATAGAAGACAGGACATAAATTGAGAGAAAAACGATCGAAAACGTAGCATCATACATGCACTTAGGTCATAATTTGAAAACCGAAAAGGAAAATCAGCAAGCAGAGATCGGAAGAAGAATAAAACTTTGATGGTCGGCTTTAGGAAAATTGAAGTATATACTAAAATCTCACAAACATGATATGAAATCTAAAGCCAAACTTTCAACACATGTGTACTTCCAGTATTAACATCGAAATCTTTGTTTTCACTAAGAAAATAATACAGAAACTAAAATTTGCACAAAGACGTATGGAGAGGAAAATGTTAGCCATTAGTTTAAAAGGTACAATAAGAAGTTAAAATGGAGTTAGGCTGGTCACGTGATCAGATCAGGAGGAGATAGAAGGTCTAGAAGAGTACTAAATTGGCGACTTAGAAAAAGTAAACGAAGTGTTGGACGACCAATGGGAGAATGGAAGGATGATATTGCGGAAACGGGTGGAAGATACTGAAGAAGAATAGCGGCAGACCGAGAAACATGGAACGAACTAGGGGAGGATTACATCCAGAAATAGTGAAACATCTGAATACAGAAGAAGACGATAAAATTCATTTCATTTTATAACTTCAAAGGACACCCAAAATAATATGGGTGTTATAAGGAAAAACAAACTTAGGGAGATTATTTCAAACTTGAAAGATTTATATCATCAATTATACTTATAAACACGACAATGTTATCTTCTTCTTTTTCTGACCCTTCTACCTTTAATGAGCGTCGACCTACATTACAAACATACCATAATTCAGTTTGATCGGATACATACTTTTTGATTATTAACGATAAATAGATTCACATGTTTTATGTTTACTTTGCCATATCTTCTTAACGAACCATTCTCTGCTATCTTATAGGAGTATTAAATTTAATCGGTCAGTTTCCATCTAAGCAAGCTATCCGTAAATGGCTTAGCATTCTTTTGGGGAAACCCTGTACAATATGATACAATTTTAAAATCCAGTTAAATAAAAATAAGATTACGTTACAAATTTGCGGAAGCTATTTGTTCACCGAAATAGGTAATTAATTGTTATTTTTGAAGACTTTCTTGTAGTAAACAGTCTAAATTTAAGTAGCTGGCACAGTAGTGTGTATAAATATAAATTTAAATATGCAAGGTTTAATAAAAATACTCCAACATAAAAAAGTGACAGGTGAATGAAAGTTTTACTTTCGTACGTAACGTAAAAAAGTTATTGTAGACTAAACGCCCGGCTCTGCCAAAAAACTTCTAATTTACACAGACTATTATAAACAACATTTTAAACAAAAGTTAACTATTAACTAAATAAACTTTGTGTTTGAACAGTTTATTTTGTTCCCACTTCAACATATTCGTAACTATATAAAAGCAAAAATTGGTTAATATCACGGCAATATATATTTAGAGGTGTTACAAAGATACTTTTAAGAGTAGTAAACAAGCAATTTAATGAAATTTGTAGATAAGCTACAACCTACCTAAAAAAGATAGATGAGCTACGATTACTATTAAAGTAGCTGTGTCAGCTACTTTTTCTTTACTTTTCATACAAAATTAATTGAAACTTAATGTAAGCTGTAAAAAATTTCCTTATAGTAAACCTTCAGGTAAACATTTCTGTTTTTAGGCAACCAACAGAAACGTCAATTTAACAACTGTCGCGAGCATATTTGTACAATTAAATTAAGAACCATTTACTACTTTATCAAGATGTAGCACACTAAATGCAATGGCGAAATTGAATATTTTAAGATACCATTATAGGATGTACAGGACTAAATTCTCCTAGTAGGGCCTCTAGACTTTCCCTTGCCTTTATTATTCGTGATAATGACCTTGAAAATTAACAATGAAGTAAAGAATTTCCCTTTTTATTTGTTTTTCGGATGAGTCAGGTAATTAAGCTTAATGACTCAGCATTGTGTACTTTCCCAAATTAAAGGGTTGATGCAGTCTTAGTTGTGAATTTGTAGCGTGTAGTAGTTGTACACAGATATTAATTTTATTTGTGTTTCGCATTATTATGGATCTTTGGAGACCTTCTGACTGCGATGTGGTAGCGACGCAGAAATTGATATTGTAAATTTAGATTCCAGTCATTGTAGTAATTATACTGAACATGTAGAAGAAAATGAAGAAAAAATGCGTCGTCACCTTCCCGTTGAAGCGCAAGAAATTATTTGAAACATCTACAAAAATTTCAAACACCAGAAATCAGTAAAGTTTTTTTTAGATGGTAGTAATTACTGCGTTATTAAACGCAGCAGTAACTCGGCAACTTAAAACAATAATTGATGTGGCAACAAGACAAAGCATACGAGATGTTATTCATGATTTTTATAAGAACAATTTCGTTCCATCTTCTGAAAACGTGTTGCAAAAAATTAATGAAAAACACCCTTTTCCTTAGAAAAGCTTGGAAACCCTGAGGAATTTAAATCTTATCGATCAGAAAATCGGCCAATTGTTTGGCGAAATGAAACGTGGTTCGATATGCACGATATTGTAAATAAAGATTGGACTGATGGTATGCCAAAAACAGTTTCGTATATCCCACCGTCAAAAGGAAAACGAATAATTATTATACATGCCGGCTCCCAAAATGGCTTTATAAACGGATGTTTAAAATTATCAGCAGAAGGTTTTAAGAGTTCTTTCGCGGATTACCACCAAGATACGAACGCAGATATGTTCGAAAATTGGTTTTGCGAATATTAACTCCCAAATATTCCAAAAAATAGAGTTATTGTAATGGATAATGCATCTTATCATTCGAGACAATTACAAAAAATTCCAAACAAAAACACGAAGAAAGCTGACATTATATCTTTTTTACAAGATAATAATATTCCTATACCTGATAACGCTAAAACAAAAAAGAACGTCTTGAAACTTTTAGAAGGAAGAACTATACAAAAGAAATACTTCGTCGACGAAACTGCACTTAGACGTGGGTTTTGTGTTTTACGATTACCTCCATATTATTGCGAGTTTAATCCGATCGAAATGATGTGGAGTATGTTAAAAACAACAGTTTGAAAAAGGAATACCTCTCCCCGGATAAGTGATAGTGTTTTGAGTTTAATTAAAGACGTTGTGTCAGAAATTGATAAACACTGGAAAACTGTGTGCAGCATGTACTTAAAGTGAAAAAAAAATATTCCCCAAAATACAAAGTGAAACCGTTAATAATAAGTCTAGGCGGCGATTCTTCAGAATTTTCTGAATTTTCCGATTCCAACTCGGATTAGTTTCTAAAGTTCTATTTAATTAATTAATATATATGGATTTAGAACAAATAGTAGTAGATTTTAATTATTTATTTTATTATTTTATAAGCTGTTTTGGAATAATTCGTTCTTCCGATGTTTTTAACGTTTTCATTGATATACGCTCATTAATTAATTACGTTAACACGTATTATATAAAACGTTCAAATCTGTTTTAATAGTTAAAAGCTTACGGACTAAGTAAAAGTTATAAACAAGTAAATAGTTTTTATTTAATTAGTTTAGATTAGTGTGCGGTGTGCCATTTGCAATTTCCAATTCGTTATTATTCAAAATTAATGCTCCCCGTTTTACTTCTATGTAATGGAAAAGGAATTTGTATATAATATAAAAAAATGTGTAAAATTTTGTAAATATTTTAAAATTTACCTGAATACGTTGGCTGGTTCTTTCTACCCGAGTGTCCCGTATCAGTTACACATAATCCCTAAGCTAAAAGCTTAATGATTCGGCCTTAAAATAATGGTTGTACTTTAGTTAAATGTTACTAATGTGGTTGTTTACTACAAACTTTAATATAAGAGTGTCAGATAGTAGTCGTAAAAACAATGTTTCACAAAAATAACTTAACTTCTTCATAACCATTTAACACGGCCAAGAAAGTTTCAATACTTTCCAATAAATTAATGTATGTATTTAAAAAGTGATATTGTAAGCACCTAAAACTCAAAGCTTTCAGTAAATATACAACAAGCAAGACCATTCGGCCAAGAAAATACATGGAAAATCACTTTATAGATTAACTGCTAGCTTTAGAAATACTTCAAAAGGTTCCGTAATTAATTACAAAAATGTATAAATACCTTGTAAATAAGTTCTCTTTTTAACGAAATTTTCAGATTATAATACTTGGCTTATTTTCATTATTTGCTGCAATAAAAAACGCGGTTTATTTTCCTTTCATCCATACAAATTAAATAAAATTATCCTTAGCTTACTGTTTTTAGAAAATTTATTTCCAATATATATTTCTGAAATTTATTCGGAATAAGTAAAAAAAATGTTTTCTATTATTACGCACAAAACCTCTGTAATTTGCAAAAACAAATACATTTAATTAAATTCCCCAAATAAGAATTAAATAAAGATAGGCGTAATTATGACCAACATTGATTCGTGAAGATACTTAATTCAACCACATCCACCCACGGAAAGAACAGGTACTAAGTCATTATTTAATTATTCATTTGTATTAATTATTTGTAACTTAAAAGTGTTATAAATTATTTTACAAATTGAATCTATCCAGAGCTTGGCTAATAGTAACTTTTAAATTTCTTTGTGAACATATTTAACAAACTTATTTTACTATTATTTAAATAAAATATAAATATATAACAAACAGTGAACGCAATTACGTAAAACGGAAATGTACGCATAACCTAGTACCATAATATGATAACTATTTTTATTCACTCACAAACAGCCGATCTAAATATACCCACAGTAAATTTATTTTGACTATTCTATATTATTTTAAGTTCAAACATATCATGTTTGCCGATGCATTGTTTAAATAACATACATTTAGCAATAAAATAAGATATGCAACATTCAACATTGAAATATTCGCTGTCATATCTGTTAAAAAATTAAGGTTTTTAATAACTTAATATGTCATGGTAGGGCATTCTAAAACAGTGTGTCTCAATCGCGGTCCGTAGACCAGTAGCGGTTCACCAGATATTTTGTCCGGTCCCCGGAAAATATCGCAATATTAAGGCTACTGTAATATATAAAAGAAACATTCATAGGCAGACTCTCAACTCAAATCATACAAAACGTATATTAACATTTTTAGTGCTACAGGAAGGTGCGTAAGGAAACTGACAGGACTGTCGGTAGATTTGACGAAAATATAAAGCCGAGAAACTTTAAATTTGGTTAGAAATGAAAATGCGGCCGAAAGCTAGAGAGAAAAATCTCAGTTTTCAAACTTTAAGCAGATACGCCAGTAAATTTAACGAAGACCCTTTAAGCAGAATGGTTCCTAATTATAAGGTAAACCCAATTTTTTCTTGGAATTAGCAAAAGCTTTTGTAGAGAACATCATTACGTGGTTTGACGATCTCAGATTTAGGAAAGAAAAACAATATGAAACCTCCAGGTAATTGGGGAAAATCAGAAAAAGCTTCAATAGATTGGTACAAGGAATTTCAAAACAGACATGCTACCATATCTCTCAGAACCCCAGAAGATTGTAGTCTAGAAAGAGCAGCGAGAAACTAGATGCATTATTAAATTATCACCCAAATGTTAAAACGGTACTGTAACAGTACAGAACAGCGCGGCAATAGTTTTGGAGCAAAAGGGAGCTGAACAAGTATCCAAATTCCAAAGTAGCGAAAGAAGCACTAAGAAGCACTTTGGTAACAGCATGTTGTATAGTAAATGGCTGTGGAATTGCAATCCCTCCCTTTGACGGTGTCTCCTCCTTGCAGTCATAGATTACAGCCTCTGGATGTAGACCTCCTTAAACCCTTCCACATATTTTATAATAATTCTCTAACTTTCTGAGAAAAGAGTAATCTAGGAACATCTGTGAGTATTTACCATATACCATCATTTGTAGGAATCACGTATCCTCGAACAATGCCGAACAAACGCCCGTTAATATAGCTACAGCTTTCAAAAAGATTGAGATATTTCCTTATGACAAGCATATATTTACCGAAGAAGATTTTTTGGTCATTCAAGTTACGGAGGAAGAATTTATTGATAGAGATTCAGTAACATCCAGTGAGATGCCATCTACCAATGGAATTGAAGGCGGACATGGCAAGTTAAATAACAGCAACATTTGTAAGTCCTACAGATGCACGGGGATACCCAAAGCGGGTTTAGACAAGTTCAGGAAAAAGAGAAGAAAAAAAATAGTTAAGACTATGATAGCTCCATACACTCCGGAAAAAGACGAAATTGAGAAAAACAAAATAGCACTGAAAATAAGAAAAACGTTAAAATAAATTTAGATCTATCAAATATTGAGAGCAAAAGTTTGGTTCAAGAAGAAGCAGAAGAGGACGCTGACGACACCTTTTCTCTCCAAGATTCAGATACATCAATGGAAACTGAAGTATTTTCAGAGATTGATGATTTTTCTGCTGTCACATTGCACCCTACTAAAGCCAATTTAACGAAGGGCAATAATTTCTTATTAATCAAACTAGACTATGACGCTAATTCTCATAAAGAAATTCAGAAATATTTCATTAGACAAGTGTTGATAAATAATAATTGCGAAACGATCAAACTGAAGTTTTTTCGGCAGAGTTATAAACATTATACCTGTTCTGTTTTCCCCATTGTTGATGAGATATGTATAATATTGAACACCCAGATTGTTAAAATTTTGGGCATGCCAAATGTCAATCTTAAATAGTATATTAAAGAACTAGTTTCATAAGGCCTTTTCTTAACGCACGAGTCCAAGTTTGAAAAACGAGACGCGAAGCGTCGAGTTTTTCAACGGACGAGTGCGACAAGTGGTCTTATGAAACGTGTTCTTTATACTATTTTTTCTATTGAGGAAGTTTAAGAGTATTTTAAATAAATTTATGTAGAAAATTTTACGTCAAATCGATTATAGGGGTTTTTTAAAACTTATGGGCAGCACTGACCAGGGCTAGAAACTGACATTCGAAAACTTTCAATTCAAATCGAACTACCAACATCGTAAAAACACAAACTAAAAACAGTACGATTATAGCCCTCCTTAACGTACTGTTTTTAAGCTAAAACAATGCGCTTAGAACGGCTTTATAAAACCGAAATAGAAAAAAATTGTAATCAACGCGGTATTTTTTTGTTTTTTGACGTTTTCAAATAAAATTGTTCTGTAATAATTGTTTTGGTTTCATTTTTCAGTATGTGCAACGATGATAAAAGAACTGTTTCACTGTTCCCTCCTAGGGGCGAACAATGAGACAAATACAACATTTACAACTTTTAATTATAATGTTTTTTCTTCAGTTTTATGTAATGTAATGGTTTTTAACAGTCTCCAAACAACATAACAGTACTAAGTTTATATTTTCCGGAAAATGCGTCTCACTGTATCCTCCTCTCCTCTACACTAAAGTAAAGCTGTGAGGACTTTCAGAAGTGCAAACGCAGGTTCGGCCCACATAATAGTAACAACAAGGTGAAGGTTGGAAACCACCGATTCAAAAAAGTACAAGAGTTCAGAATATTCAGATACCTGGGAGTACAAATAAATAACAAAATCGAAAAAAAAGCAAAACATATGAACAAGAAATCAAACTGAATACAGTTTCTTCAGTATATAATATTGGCAGACAGAAAAATAGGTAAACATACAAAAATGAGAGAGTGCAAGACTATAATAAGACCAATGGTGATATATGCGGCAGAGATAATCCGGCTAACAAAAAAAGACGAACAGCAATAATAAAAGATCTTTGAAAGGAAAATTTTGTGAACAGTACATGGGCCAAAAACCGTTAATGAAAATGAATACTGAAGTAAAATGAACTATGAGATAGAAGAAGAAATAGAAGGAGATATCGTAAGAGAAATAAAAAGGCAAAAAAAAGAAAGTGGGGTCTTAGAGTGAGGGAGAAAGACAAAAAATGCTCAAGAATATAATGAAATACGAACCAGGACTTATAAGGTCCAAAGGAAAATCGATAAACAGATGGTAGGATGAGGTACTAGAAGATCTTAAAACAATGCGAATGAAGAACTACAAACAGAAAATCAAAAATAGGAAAGTGTATATAGAAATGGTTACAAACACCAAATCACCTAGGAACATATAAAGAAGAAAATAAAATACAGATGGCAGTGATTCATTGAAAATTAATGTTGTGGGCCCAAAAGGCGCCAACGATTCCCGTGGGCATTTTAGCAAATATTATTATAATTATTAATTTCTCTTCTTAAAAATCTTGATTTATGACTCCAAGAAAGGATGAAAATGTGTTCACTCTTTGGAATAAAATGGACGCATTTACACATAAACTTTTATTGTGGGGACAATGTTTGTTTGAAGAAGAATTTTAAATGCTTCATCCTAACGAATTTTTAACTTTGATTGACAGTAATTGGAAAGATACCTACTTTGTGAATGAACAGCTCAGAGCATGAACATTTTGAACAGTATTATCCCCAAAATGAAGATCCGCGGCAATCAAATCTATGATATCTTTGATGTAACCCTATCCTTAAAATACAGATCAATTATGCAATTCTGGATTTCTATGAAGAACGTATATCGAACTTAATGAGGAAGCTGTAAAATTGCTACTATATTTCTCCACAAATTATTTATGTGAAGAAAACATTTCCAACCCTTAAGTAAGCAAAACAACATCGAATAAATTTTGATGCCGCACTGTGCCAAACTAAAACGTCACTGCATTCACGACTCCAAAAAAGTATTTAAAAAAGCAGCAGCAAATATCGCACTCAAAGCTGAGAGTAAGATACAATATATGCTTATTTTGTAAAACTGTATTTAAATTGTCGACCTTTACCACACATAACTTACTGGATATTACATAAACTTTTTTCCGTAACGAATATTATAAATCCGTAAACATTTTGACTTTGTCTGCACAAACACTGTAAGATCAAAGAAGTATATGCAGAACGAAGCAATAGAAAACCCCTGAAAAAACATTCATTAACGAAATTACTAAAAATATTTACTAAGGATTAATGGGTATGTTATGATTTCTCTTCGTAAAAATATTGAAGCGTGTAAAAATTACATTTAGTTGCCGGAAAGCTTAAAAATTTAATTATTTATAGAGCTCAGTTGAAGTACCTCTGAAAGCGCGGCTCTACTTGCTAACATATTTATATCCTCAACAATACAATTTACATTACATATATACAAGTTTCAATAATGAATAACATTAGCTGAATGGCCCTGAATAAAATCGAACTTCCCCACAAGATAAGTAAGAAAGACAACCTGTCGAAGAGCGGAGAAACGGATTCGTCCATAAATAACAATTATTCCGCAACATCGAATCGCCGCGTTCGTTGATAAACACAATGTTACATTGATACTTAGTGGTGTGTAAGGCCCCCGACAGGATATTGCACTCATAAATTCCAGAGCTCTTGGATTAAGCCGATTTAATAAATAGGTGCGGCAAACATTATAGATGAAAAATCTAATTGCTGAAACGTTACCCTCTTACAATTGCAATCATCGTACCTTTCGTACATCGTACAATTAGTGTATTCCTTCACGATTATACTTTGAAGCGAAGTTGAATGGCAAGTTTCCAGCAAGACATGATAATTGATAATTTTTAAATTGAGATTTATTTTCCATTCAAACTGTAACACCTGAATGTAAAATTTTTCGCTAACACAACATTGCTTTTAAAAAGAAAATAAACCTCACCGGCAAATTGCTTTTGCTATTCGTAAAGTCAATACGCGTAAAATCAGCATACACCACCGTGTATGGTTGCTATAACCTACAGTGATCCTATAATTCTCAAAGGTATACAAAATCAAAGTAAACTGTTCCGAAAAATTATATGTAGAATGAGTTGGAAACGATAATATCAAATATTTTAGATTAAATTCCAATTTCATTCCTATACATAGTAGAATTTTTGGAAACAATTTTGTATATTAAACTTCATTCTTTCTGCAAATCTAGTGTGTGCTACAATAACGAGGAAAATGGTTTCACCATTATAATTAAAAACTTATAAAGGAGGTCAAATGTTTTTGCAATATCAAATTCTTTGTGAGGTTGCACACAAGCTACACATTTTTAAAAGAACCATTAAATGTTTTTATTCAATGGCGGTGTTTTTCTGTGCTACCACATAATTTAGTTGCCCAAGTTTATTTGAGAAATCAGAAAGTAATCTCTGCATTGCAGATGGCTAAATTCATATGTATGTGTATGTATTAGACCCGTAAACTGTTCGATGCAAATAACTTCCTAATACCATATTGGTTTCACTGCAGAACAGACAAAGCAATTTATCATCGTGTTCTGTCGATGGCAAACCCAGGCGACTATTCATGTGGTTGATTGACAAAAAATTTAAAACGCAGCTAACTATTGGCGAAAGCATAATGATGTATAGCAAATGTAACAATAACACCGGCTACAAATAATTTACATTTTGCAGCCGATGAGATTCATGATCCTAGTCAATACTGTTTAACACCTTTATGTCTGACATCCCAACCATTCCCAATACCGACCTAGCCATGTATGCCGATGATACAGCGATAGTAGTTCAAAATGTTGACATACAGAAAGCAGCAGAAAATCTTCAAGAAGGTGTAGATAAATTAAGTGAATGGTTCAAACGCTGGTGTATCACAATAAACGCTAATAAATGCGAATGTAAGATTTTTACGCTCCGCAGACCAAGAGACCCACCCAACATAATAATTGACAACACCCCAATACAATGGAACCCTAAAGATAAAGCTGTTAAATACCTTGGTCTATATTTGGACCGTAGACTAACATGGAGCTACCATATTAATAAAAAACTAACAGAATCTTATACAAGACTCAGCATGCTGTATACAATTTTAAATAAAAAATTACCACTCAAGATAAAATGTGGCATACTTATCTACACAACAATAATCAGACCAATATTCACCTACGGCTGTAGCATCTGGAGTACAACATCTAAAACAAACCTGAATAAATTACAGGTCTTACAAAATAAAGTGCTCCATATCATAACAAACGCTGACTGGTTCGTAAGAAACATACAACTACACAGGGAAACCAGCATCCCGACTGTACAAGAATTCATAACTAAGACATCCAGGAAATTCTACGACAACCTCAACCAATGTAGCGGTGCAATTCACTATGGGTTAGGCGCAAAATCAATACGTACAAGACTGAAGCAGAAACTACCAATTGACTTACTAGCAAGTGACAGTGAATAAATAATTCATAAAAACTATATAAAAAGCAGTGCTCAGACAACACGAACAATAACTTAATATGTGACACCTAAATTTAGTGAGAGGTGCAAATGGACACCACTAGTGCGATACACAGTGATTACTCCAATCTAACAGTACCATGAATAGCAACTATTGCTGAACTGGTAACAGTCTATTAAAAAAAAAAGAATAATTTATGTTTTCAATGAACGTTTTGATTGTATAAATTTTATGTTACGTCAAATTTCATTACAGTAGTTTTACTACTAATGCTATGATATCAAATAAAATATTTATTGGTAATTTAGAATATGAATTACAAAACATGTCTTATACAGGTTAGTGACCTATTGAATAATAAGTATCCTGATAAAAATCCTATCACAAGAGCGACAGTCTCCAAAATAGAGAAAAAGTTTTCTGAACTCGGATATGTGAAAGATCGCCGAGGTGGTCGTCCAAAAACCGATGAAGGTACTGAGCTAGATATTTTATTGTCTCTACAAGAAAATCCCCATAGAAGTACAAGAGAACTAGCCACAAATAATGACATTTTCCAATGGTCAGTTTCGTTTTAAAGATTTTAGAAAAATATGAATGGCATCCCTATAAAGTTCAATTAGTGCAAGAGCTTAATGAAGATGATCCCGATCGCAGAATAAATATCTATGAGGCAATGAAGCAGCTGTGTAATATTGCCGGCGACTTTTCCAACCGCGCATCATTCTGTCTGATGAAGCAACCTTTCTCCTTAATGGTACAGTGAATAGTCAGAATTGCGATATTGGGCACCTGAAAATCCGCACTGAATGAACGAGATGCACACGCAGTTGCCACAAAAAGTCAACGTTTGGGCGGGAATTGCAGGTCACAGAATTCTAGGACCATTTTTTATCGAAGGTTCATACACAAGTGTAAATAATTTGGATTTCTTAAGAAACGACTTAATTCCTGCTCTTGCGGTGCTGTATCCGAATTATGAAGATCCAGACCTACCAAGCGATACGTTATGGTTTCAACAAGATGGTGCTCCGGCACGTTTTGCTGTTGGTGTTGGGAATTATTTAAATATAATTTTTCCTGGTAAATGGATAGGCAGACGGGGAGCTGTTGAGTGGTCTTCCCGATCGCCCGGCCTAGCTCCGATGGATTTTTTTTATGGGGCTATCTGAAAAGTAAGAGCTACATAAGGCGCCCACAGACAGTAGAAGAGTCAAAGCTAAGAAGAATTCGCACAGAAATAAGATTAATTCCATCTGAAAGTTTGCGTAAAGTTCGTGAAGAATTTGTATGCAGACTTGGATACTACCTTGCCCAAAATGGTAGTCAGTTGGAACATTTCATTTAATTGTTTTTCTTTATTTTGGTATGTTTCGGATGTTTGTATTTCATAATGACTGCAATACACGCAATGAAAAGTAACTAAGTTACGAAATTATTGACCTACTTGATTATTATTCGATTTTTGTTTTAAAACTTTAAAAGCAATTATCTCGAAAACTTCTTAATACAGTGTCATACTTTTTTAGCATATTTGGTTTTAGAATTTCACGCTCTTTCCGTGCGAATGTAAAATCTGGAACTACCGAAATAAATCTTTTATTAAAAGTTTTTGAAAAAAATTCTCGAACACGTCGATTTTTATCTTAAATTAGGCACATTTTAGTGTTAATTGACATTTGTCGATTGTCTTTTGTTTCTCAGTTATGGCGATAAAGAAATTTTTTTAAATGGATACCCTAATTTTTATGACGTATACTATACAGGGTTTTTCAACGAAAAGTAGCCACCCTCAGTATCTTTTAAAACAATTTTTTAGTTGAAAATCGCCAAGACATGTCAGCGAAGATAGCAAAGGGGACATCTTTTTACCTAAAATCCGGACGTCTGTCATCAACCCCTTAGCCGCCACAGCCACCCCCTCCAAAATTTCAAATGGCACCATACCATGTGTGACACATCGTTGGAAAGGTTATTTCATAAGGAATTCATTCTAGTATTTATTTTTTTTATTCGCCTAAAATTGAGACATAAAAGAATTAAGAACTATATTTTGTTTATTTCGGTTAAGCTGCTGAATAGAGCAATTACCGTTAAAGTAATTGTTGAAAGTGACTTCCGTTAACTTCCATACAATAGTACAGACGACTTTGAAAGAGAGAACGAACATCTGCGAGAACTAGCGGTGTCAATTGTCGACATTCTTCTACTATTCTCTGCCTAAGATCTTCAATATTGGCCGGCTGCGTTGCATATACTTTGGATTTCAAATGCCCCCATAAGAAATAATCCAACGGAGACAGGTCGGGTGATCTAGCAGGCCATTCGATGGGACCACGTCTTCCAATCCATCGTCCAGGAAACCGATTGTTCAAAAATTCTCGAACGGCGTTGCGGCTCTTGCACAGTCGTTATTTTTGAAATAAAAACGCACAATCTCGATTTTTTCGGCAGTGGTGTAAACCATGTTGACACTTTTATAATATTCAAAATCAACTGAATGTTGACTGACAGATGAAAAAACAAAAGATGAAACAAAAGCATCTAGGTACTACTATATTCAGCAGCTTAACCGAAATAAACAAAATATAGTGTTTAATTTTTTTATGTCCCAATTTCAGGCGTATAAAAAAAAATAAGTAGTAGAATGAATTCCTTATGAAATAACCTTTCCAACTATGTGTCACACATGGTATGGTGCCATTTGAAATTTTGGAGGGGGTGGCTGTGGCGGCTAAGGGGTTGATGACAGACGTCCGGATTTTAGGTAAAAAGATGTCCCCTTTGCTGTCTTTGTTGACATGTCTTGGCGATTTTCAAGCAAAAAATTGTTTTGAAAGATACTGAGGGTGGCTACTTTTCGTTGAAAAACCCTGTATATATATATATACAATTCACGTGCATCAACTGTTAGAAATACGATTTAAACAAACTATTGAAAACTTCTATCACAAATAATCAGCTAACCGTTGCCTCAAAACAGCTTCTAGGCCAACTGGCCCTCACTATTCTCGGCCAAATTTATTTATCCTGACTTAATACATAAAGAAAACTCCTTCATTCTACTAAATGGGTACGTCGGTGCTACGTAGCATATGCCACAGGTGAACGTGGTTGTCGTTCTGCATGTTATTTATCGGGGCCCGATGGTCTTACCAACTGCATCGCCGCTACATTAGCTTCTTAACCAGCCCTAGTACCCAATAGAAACCTCACAGTAACTTATTCATCATGCAGGGTGACGACGCAGTTTTAATAATATATAATTATTTAGAGCCTACAGCCCTTTGGGTCCACGTAGGCTGTCTATGAGCACAACAAACAGCTAATAATAAACTAGGAATTCACAATTCTCATAATGAATGAGAACACCCAGGCTAGTAGGTCTATATAATACCTTTAAGTAGCATACAGCTCAAATAATAGCATAGGAGCTCGTAGCTTCCATCGTAAATTAAGACACACAGCTTTTAGATCCACACACTACTATTTTGATTAACGCAGTACTTTTAATGGACACACAGTTCGCATAACGCAATAAAAACTCACAGCTTTAATTATTAATTGAAACAGGCAGCCTTTTGATCCACAGGACACCCAGGCTAATAGGTGTACATAATATCCTTGACAAGCACACAGCTCAAATAATATTATAGAAGCTCGTAGCTTTCATCATAAATTAAGACACATAGCTTTTAGATCCACACAGTACCATTTTGGTGACCACAATACTTTTAATGGGCACACAGTTCGCATAACGCAAGAAAAACTCACCGCTTTAATTAATAAATGAAACAAGCAGCCTTTTGATCCACAGGACACCTAGGCTATTAGATGTACATGATATCCTTAGCAAGCACACAGCTCAAATAATATTATAGAAGCTCGTAGCTTTCATCATAAATTAAGACACATAGCTTTTAGATCCACACAGTACCATTTTGGTTAACGCAATACTTTTAATGGGCACACAGTTCGTATAACGCAGGAAAAATTCACAGCTTTAATTATTAATTGAAACAGACAGCCTTTTGATCTACAGGAGACCCAGGCTATTAGGTGTACATAATATCCTTAACAAGCACACAGATCAAATAATATTATAGAAGCTCGTAGCGTTCATCATAAACTAAGACACATAGCTTTTAGATCCACACAGTACCATTTTGGTTACCACAATACTTTTAAAGGGCACACAGTTCGCATAACTCAAGAAAAACTCGCAATTGCCATAATAAACTAGGACAAGCAGTCTTTTGGATCCACACAGTATCGTTAATGAGTACGCCGCTTTAATAATACCACATAAAGCTCATAATAAATTAGAACACATAGTGGTTTATGTTTATAGGTTTATAATACACACAATGAACACATACTTCTGATAATAAAATATGAACTCACAACTCTCATAATAAATTAAGACTCACAGTCTTATTGCTACACATACTTCCCTTTAAGTACACACAGTACCCTATAAGTACACACAGTACCCTTAATGAGCACACGGCTCTGGTAATAAAATAAGAACTCACATCCTGAATAATAAATTTAAGAACATAAATCTAACTTCCAACCGCTAACACAATATTAGTAAATACGCAGCTCGTAACCATACAATTCAATATTGTTTACTACATTCTCTTCTTCTAGCATTATTTTATACAATATACTTATTAAGGAAGACAGTTATACTTCTGACACAATAATAATATGTTACGTAACTGAAATAATGAGTAATAATGACTTTGATGTTGCATGTCGATATATGTCCAAACTGTACTAACCTCGGACTGACCAGAAATTTTTTTAATTAGAGACGATATATGATGTATTTAGTCAGGAACAGCTCTTGTATATAATAATATAATAATATAATAATATAATAATAATTGTTTGTGGAAAAAAAGGTAATGTCGTTGCTTTAATTAGATTGTTCGAATAATTTTTCGAGTTAAAATGGTTTTCACTGAAGAACACCACATTTTTATGGTTGGTCCTACCTCCAAAATGGTGCTAATGAAAATGGTGAGCGGCTTTAGGAAGTAGATGATGTGTAGATGAGTTTTACTAGAAGTTCTACTAAAAGGACTATTCTTGAAGTTCACTTCTGTCTGTCAAATGTTGTATATTTCCTTAGAGCCACAGGCAGTGTAATGCTTAAATCTGGAAGTGCGGATACGGAGTTTTCTAACGGTCGTTAGTTAAAGCAATATGGTCTTGGAGATCTTGTGATTTCACTATATTCATGTATTTCTTTGCCTAAACAATTAATTACCTATTGAAGTGGTCTATAAGCAACGGAGTACACACTTATGTGCTAATATTACACCAGGTTAGCCTATAATGTTTTGAGGTACATGAAAAGAAGAGTAATTTTGCGTTTGTAATTTGTAACAATTAAGCTGTAGTAAAATACCTTCAATGCGGACTAGTAAAGACGGTTCTGCTCAGAATTAAAAATTGTATTAAAAAAGAACGATAAAGATAATACATAATTTTGCTTTTTCTGATTACTTTCGTTTTGCAACTCTAAGACAAAAGTATTATTTCATAATATAATAGAATATTTCAACTATCATCGTTTACAGAACATACAGATGTGCATGTTCTAACACTTTGTAGCGCCTATAAATCCGTGCTTTAGTAATAACCTTTGAATAAAGTTAAGGAACAAAAGTAAAAGTACAGTGTGTTATATCGAAGCTGTTCAATGATTTATTGTCACCGTGGGAGCTACTTTATCACAAATCTCATATTTGAAATATTAAATTATGGCTCAGTTATTGAATTTGTTAAAATATGTTTCCCAATACGCAAGTCACCCAATAGATTGCTGTTTTTGGGATTTGGGGTGGCTTCTATAATTTAAAATTCCTTTTCATACTTTAAATTTAAAATATATTCAAAGTAAAAATGAAAAACGCATACAAAAATAGTTGTAATCTATTTTGTGCATGTGTAATAATTCTAAATTCGTTATTTATATATGTATATGTGTATACTTATATATATATATATATATACAGTGTGTCGCATTTAAGATGAAGACACCCCCATATTTTCGCTATTTGAAGGAATACAGATTTGAATTTTTGCACAGTCATACAGGCTCATGGGTCACACTTTTTAAGATACTCAAATGAAATCTGAACTTTAAACTCGGCCTACTACGAATTCACAAACAGGGTCAATTCTCCATATTTTGCGTCGCGTTAGAGATATCGAAAAAAATTATTAGAAAAAGTTGTTCAGAATATTATTCTAACCCCATATACCGAGTTTCATCACAAAATTCGCATTTTTAATTTTTTCATTATTTTGGTCTATAGAAAAAATAATTAGTTGTTTATTTTTTAATTTGATATTTAGTGTGCCATGGAAAGCAATTTGAATACATGACACTATTAAATTGACAATGCGTCAAGTTTTTACTTTCCATGGCACACTAAATATCAAATTAAAAACTAATTATTTTGGGTATAGACCAAAATAATGAAAAAATTCAAAATGCGAATTTTGTCATGAAACTCGGTATATGGGGTTAGAATAATATTCTGAACAACTTTTTCTAATAATTTTTTTCGATATCTCTAACGCGACGCAAAATATGGAGAATTGACCCTGTTTGTGAATTCGTAGTAGGCTGAGTTTAAAGTTCAGATTTCATTTGAGTATCTTAAAAAGTGTGACCCATGAGCCTGTATGACTGTGCAAAAATTCAAATCTGTATTCCTTCAAATAGCGAAAATATGGGGGTGTCTTCATCTTAAATGCGACACACTGTATATATATATATATTGTGATTGGCTTCCAGGTATTCTTCCGCGTAGCAACTTCTTGGCCCTGGGATGGACCGGAATGGTTGTCTTGACGACGTTTCGGCAAAATCACATTTGCCATCTTCAGGTCTTGTCGGATAACTTTGTGCTGGTGCTTCTAGTAATACAAGAAGCACCAGAAGTTACTACGCGGAAGAATACCTGGAAGCCAATCACAGCATATATGTATATGTATATATATTTACCCTAAACCTATTAGATAATTCAGAAAGGTTTTACTTCTGTACTTCATATTAATTGGCAAGCACATAAATGAAACTGTATTTTATTTAGACTTTTGTAACAGCAATAACTTAAAGAATTTTGTTTCATAAATAATAAAGTTTTTCGGGATTGATTTAATACAAGTTGCAACAAAATCAAAATACTCAGAATGTAAATAAAAACGTTGAAAAACAGTTAAGTTTACTATACGCATGTACATATGATAATAAATGTAATTTAGACTCTTCAACCGGCGCTCTACTAAAAATATCTATAAATTTAACCATACTATAACGATAAAAAAAATAAATACAGTTAAAAGATGCATTATTTTTATAGTTAGACATAACCACAAACCATACTCTGTACTTATTCGAGCTCAATTATCACGAGACTTTTGAAATTGCAAATATTTAGTCGTTTTATCTGATCAACACAATATCCAAGAGATATTTATTATAATGTTAAGCCTTTTATATATATATATATATATTGCTGTGATATTATAATGGGGGGCTTAAATGCTAATTGGGCACAAGTGTCATTTTTAAATTTCATTATGATCGGTTGTGCGTTTAGTAGATAATGGTATGTAAAAGATGAGGAAAACTCTCAGGATGTTGGACGTAAGTGTAAAGTCGCGGTGTAGTGTTACGTAGATTGGTAATATTTAAAAATGGGGTTTGATAGCTTGACAGTTTTCCCATCTGTCATAAACCTTGTAATTTCATTGGTTGTCAAGTAAAAGTAAGCTTCTAAATTCGTTTAAATAATTCATTCATTCACTTTTGAACCGCCGTCGGTGCAAGACGTGTTTTCCGTCTCAAAATAACCTCTTCCGTCAACGATTACTAAATTTTGAATTAGAGATTACTTTTGTTTTTTTATGTCCTAAAAATGTGTTATTTCAAAATAGAATACAGCATCATCAAACAAAGTGTGATTTTAATCGTCACAAATAAAAAATGGTAAAGGACGACGTGACGGGAAAAGCCGGCAGTCCACGGAGAGCTGTACCAACCAGGTGGAGGTGAATGCAGTCTGTGCACCGGATGGGTAGCTGTCCAGGGGCATTTTAACGTGCCTAACTACAGTATAAAAGTTGGTGATGATAATAGATAAACTAGTTACAGTGATATTAAAGCCAAGTGAAGCTTGAAAAAATTTGCACGAGATATTGTTTTTAATATATTCAACTTTTTGACCGAGACGAAGCCAAGAGTAGAGACTAGTGACATTTCTTTAATTCCCTGAGATAACAGTTGTTTGAGCTAGTTGTTGTTAGTTTTAGACCATGATTTTTATTACACAGCAACTTTTTGTCGCTACCAACGAGGGGCGATAATTATAATCATTTATGGGACAAACACAGCAATATATATATATATATACAGCGTGCTTGATTTAAATCCGCTCCATAGGAACAGACGACATATTCGATTGAAGAATTATATTATAAATATATAAAGTCGACTTCATTACTGTAAAACGACCCTATAAACTATATTCTATACATACAGTTTAACTTGGTTTTAAAGAGATTTTCGGAATTGCAAGTATTTATTTGATATATCTAATAAACGTAATATTCGAGAAATACTTATTTACAGTATTAAGCTTAGGGTGCTGACTTTGATCACGTTATATAAATACATACGACAAATTCTATTACTGAATTATATTACAAATATAAATAGCTAGATAAAACTTGTGTAAAATTTGCGTAAAATATTCTGTATATAGAGTCCAAGTCGGTTATAACGAGATATTTGGAATTGCAAGTATTTACTTATTATATCTGGTATACATAATATCCGAGAACTATTTATTTTCAGTATTAACACTTATATGTACAGAGTGCTGATTTTAAACACGTTCAATAAGGACATACGGTAAATTCGTTCATGGAATTATGTCATAAATATATGAACGTATATATATAATTTCCATAAAACTTACGCCTTTAACAATATTTTGTACATAACAGCCTATCTCGGTTATAACAAGATCACTGAAAGTGCAAATTTTTAACTTGTTATATCTGGTAAACATAACATCCGGAAAATACTTATTTATATTATTAATAGGTACCCATAGACATAGGGTGCGTTCGATTATAGAAGTATTATATAAATATATAAACGTAGATTTATTCGCTGTTCAATTTACACCTCTATAACTATATTCCGTATATACAGTCCAACTCGGTTACAACCAGATGTTTGCAATAAAAGAAATATATATTTGCTTGTTATATCTGGTAAATTATACTATAAATATACAAAAGCATATGTAATCGCTGTAAAACTTACACCCCTTCCGTATAGACGTTTCATTCAAAATCAGTATATAGTACTGTATAATAATAAAAAAATTTGGGTCCATAGTTGTAATCAAACATTTAAGGATTATCTAAAGTGCACTTTTAATACATTGCTGTGTATCAATATAAAACACGTAAATACAGCAGAAGACGATGATTTTTAACACAGAAAATTAGAAATATTTCACTTTTAATTTCACTGCTTGATGTTGATGTTTTTATGTAAAGTTTATTTCATTTGCAGAAGCTAGACGAACAACCGTTGCAAGAGGGAAAAATAATAACCTAAAGTTAGGGCCTAAACGATGCTAATTTAAATATTTGCTTATTAAATGCTCGTTATCTACGTAGTCGTCTTAAACGAATTGAACTGGATTTAATAATCTCTTTCCAACATAAATGTATTTAAAAATTCAAGACGTAAATATCGAAGAGTAAATGAAGTATAACTAATGTTTTTACTTGCTGATTAATTACTGGGTTTCTCTTAATTAAATTATTTTTTTCTCGAACTCCTTAAATAAAAAATCAATAAAAAAGGGTTAGCGTTTTATTATGCTGTAATTCTTCACGTCTGCAGTGTGAATGAACGGCCAACTTCCGTGAAACCAATATGCAAATTAAAAGTATTTTAAGAACAGAAAACTGACATGATTGGATTTCTGACTGCAGAGTAAATACTAATAAAGAAATTACAAACTTGCACGCATAAACAAAATGTAAAACATGTGCGACTTAAGCAGGGAAGATTATTGAAGTCGCATAGTGTCGAGCAGAGGAAGTCTGGAAATAGCATATCGTTGGGGTTACCTACAGCTAACAGAATTTTGTAAAGGTATAGTCAGACTTAGAACAATGACTAACGCAGACATAAATAATCTTTCCATTATCCCGTAATGTTTATTAGCCGGTATTATTTTAAGCTAGCTTTCTCGTTACGAATCTAATTAACTAATAAATAAAAGTTTTTTAACTCAACTTTGTATGTGTTTGTTCATGTTTAACTGCTGCCAGCTGCCATTAAGGGAGCGATAAACAGTAAAAATGAGCTTCAATATAATTTGCAAAATATCCTCATTACATAGAATTTCTTTTATAGTATCCTATTTCAATTACTTTGTTATGCAAATGTATATAAGGAATAATTTAAATATTAGATGAGTGTGCAATTAGATTATCCTTGATTTCTTCCTCGTGGAATTAACAGAAAACGTTGCAGTTTTGTATATTGCCGCTACATCAAATTAATACTTCTAACTTTTATAATAATATTATTATTAATAATAAAATACTATGTAATGTGAAATAATTAAAGATAGTACTTGAGAAGGGTTTTAACAAAATAAATTAAAAGAAAAGTTCAAGCTATCGACATGAAATACTTAAGAAGAGTCCAAGGCATCAGTAGATTATACCGAATAAGAAATGATGTAGTCAGAGAAGAACTGTAAGTTGAACCAATCAACAACATATTAGAGAAGCAAAAACGGAAATGGTTTGGTCATCTGTGCAGAATGGGGAACAGCAGACAAGTTAAGTGTATATGGAAGACAGGGGTGCCCAGAAGTAGAAGAAGAGGAAGGCCCAAAAAGAAATGGAATGACGAAGTAGCAGAAATATTGAAGAAAAAAAGCAGAACGTGGCCAGAAGCGAAACAATTAGCAGCAAATAAAAAACAATGGACACAGTTTGTGCACATAATAAACTGAAATGTAAACAAATATAATACACCTTACATCTTAGGGTAAAAGGTTTTCTGATTATATATATTGCCGTGATATCATAATGGGGGGACTTAAATGTTAATTGAGCAAAAGTACCATCTAAAAGTTCTGTTGTGTAAATTAATAATATTTAAAAAAAATGGGATTTGACCGTATGACAATTTTCCCATCTGTCATAATTTTGAATTCTATTGGTAGTCAAGAAAAATTGTGAATAACTTTTGTTTTTTTTATGTTTGGTTTATGTTTATGGGGGTTTTTTGTTTTTCTTTTTGGAATTGTTAATTTGAAATATGATAAAAAAATGTAATAATTTAAAAAGAGAATAGAACATACTAAGTTCAAATGTTAGTTTTAATCGACGCTATGGAAATGGTTGAGCATGATGTGTTAGGAAGAGGCTGTTGTTTACAATAAGCGGAACCAACCTGGAATTAGATGAATGCAGTCTTGGCGCTTGAGGAGTAGCTTCCTAGGGGCATTTAGTGTGCCCATCTTCAGTAAAAAGGTTGGTGCTGTTAGAGTTTTGTGTATTCGAGTAGAAGCCACGAGACGAGACATTTCTCATATACCCTGTGATGATAGATTCATGTTTTGAGCTAGTTGACGTTAATACTGTGCTATGATTTTTAATTACATAAGACAGTTATAATCGAAATTTGCAAAAGGTAATTAGTATGTGGCATGTAATGACATAGCAACTATTTGAAACTTTCAGCGTGGGGCAACTTTTTGAATCGCTGTACATTTAGAATAACAATTAGAGAGAACACATACCAAAAATAGAAGAAAATATGGCAATATATAGTAAAATGCATAAAATCTTTGGGAAGACCCCGTAAAAAGATGGAAAGGTCAATAATCAGAGCCGTAAGAAAAAATATATCCTAATACATACAGAAAGAAAAAGAGGAAGATTAAATGTATTATTCAATTTTAATCTTTAGCTGCTTCTACTGTTTTAGTTACAGGGTCCAAGATCGTCTTGGGCTTGTTTTAGTTGTTTTCTTGTACCGGGAAAACACCTTTTCAATTTTTCGCCCGAAATAAAATTGTTATTTTAAATCTTTATTATATAAATATTATTTTCTTTCAGTCGTGAATTTTTCTTTTTAGTATACATTGCCTGTGTATACTTTTAAAAAGAACGCGCCAATTACGCCTGTTATGTAGGCAACCAACTATACAGACAACTGAAGCATGCTGTGACCAAAACAATCAAATTAATTCAGTGTTAAAAAATAAAATTAATCTTTATGTAGTGTCTTCTTGCGTTTTTTATACAACCATGTACAGTAAAGACGAAAAAGTGGAAATTCTAATGTGGTACCAGAATGGAAACAGCTTAAGAACTATGAGAGACTTATTTTCCGTAAAATATCCAGAAAGACCTATTCCTTGTATTCGAACCATACAAACAGTTGTAAGAAAATTTAAATCAGAGAGATGCGTAATAAATTCCCATAAAATAAGAACCAAAAGTAATCACGTTTTAACCGAAGAAATGAAATTAAATATTTTATGTTACGTTGAAGAAATGATAATTAATAGTTATAACAGTGAATAATAATTAAACAAAGTTTGCGATGATCGGGAATTGAACTTGGATCAATTGCTTGGAAGGCAGCTATGCTGACCATTACTTTGCCGTTGATGTATTTGTGTTGTACACAGGAAGTAGAATGTTCACATATCTTACAGAAACATTGTATTTAACAAAAAAGTCATCATCTGTGTCCTATTTACAGGGTGAAATACTTATTTAAAATAAATACTGCTGTTATGTTATTTTCGAATTCCCTACTGTATATGAATAAATTTATTATTTCTTTTGTCGCTTCGTAAGAATTGGTTACATTGCGTCTTTAAAGAATTAAGCATTGTTAGGCATGCTCGTATTTTTTGTCTTGGAGTGATTTATGAACAAGGGAGTCTCAGTTGTGTTCAAGGTCCCCTTTGTACGATGCTTTTTGCCGCGCTGGCGGCGCCGCTAAAAATTCATTTCTCGGAATTCGCTTGTTTTGCTGCTTGGCAACAGTGCACCTGCACGTGACATTCTTCTAGAATATTCCCGCAGCTTCTAGTATTCCTAACGTAATGTGCCCATATGTCATGCAATCTGTGGAGGGGAGTGCAGCTTCCCATTGCTTTTGGTTCAGTGCCGTTTAGAACTTTGTGGCCTCCGGTTGTCCGAATTTTCCATCCATCGGCAGCCGTAATTACGAAATGTGTTTTTAGTTTTGTGAGTAACAGACAGACGCTCGTACCCGGCGGTTGGATCGTTATATATCGGTCCCCTTTTCCTTCACGGCGCCTCGCTATCCTGAATTTTTACCGTACCGCTTTTGTTTGCTGTAAAGCAGAAGTAAACCGACCTCTTCGTCGGATAAATATTTATGCGATAGCGAAAAGGTGCGCCTTGGTGTTGGACAATTAAAGTAATAATTGCTCCTGGCGAATACAAATTCGGATCCATGTGAAGTGTAGAGGAAAGAAAGGAATTTGTGCGAGCGTTTCGCTGGAACGTGTTTCGCTCCTATCCACCCCGCAGAAGCTCCGCTTCGGTTCCCGCGTCTTCTGACCCAGTTGAAAGCAGCTCGGCCCTGTGCAGGGGCGTAACTTCTGCGTTTTGTCACAATTTTGCCCGAAGGACGCTGTTCTCCGATCCCTTTTGGTTTAACGACCATATACCCGGAAACTACCATTATCTGTGCCGACTCCTTGGAACTTTAAGGTAAAAACTACCAAGTTTTGT